>JAHZNE010000977.1:0-78806 GCA_027744055.1 Callyntrura sp. NNG-2020 | reverse complement strand
CTCATCTTGACTCTTGACTTGTTGCTACATTAATTGGATTGGAACTGTGCAAATTTTTGAATACCGCAAATTAGCCTATATAAATCAAATTAATTGATTGGCCTGTACTTTTAAATTTTTGTTGTTGTCTACCATTTCACCAGCTTATTGGTGAGACGTATATCACCATAACGTTTCCTGAAGGTTTTCTCTCTCTCTCTCTCTCATGTGCTCGTAACCTTTTCAAAATGTCGCAGTGGGAGGAAATTGTAGTTTTTGTGAAACTCTTCCTTCGTGACAGCTTCCATGATTGTAGTCAATTACTGGACCGCCTTTGTTTTTCCTTTCTACATTCCTTATTATGCACAACTGACGCGGGACGTAGTGCCGGTCTCTGGGCGACTCTGCCTCTTTCAGTTTACGGTGTTGACAGTGACGGTTTTTGTACGACTTCTGCACTCGACTCCACCGCTATGGAACAACTGAAATATACAATATAAAACGCCATTTTTAAAAGGGCACTGCCTCCGTATCTCACTGGATTCCTTATTTTAATTTTTTATGTCTCTCTCCCTTTGTTATTGTTAGCTTGCTAGACGACAAAAGGTAATGGTAAATATTTCACCGTGTTTGTTTCTTTCTCGCTATGCACATAACACGTCGCTAGACTGTTTTCTCTCTCTCTCTCTCTCTCTCTCTCTCTTCTGCTGACGTGTTTCTCCATTGTGACCCTGTTTTAGCACATGCAACCACATTAGATATTTTCCAAGTATTGCCATCGCCATCATCGTGTATAAACAGGTTTATTGAATTGAAAAGTTTATCAAAGAAAGTTTATTAAGGACTTTAACTCTTGCAGAAAAGTGTTTAAGTTACTCTCAGTTTCAGGCGACTTTCCAAAATAGGCTTATTGAATGACACTATAAAACTTGTACTACTTTCGCGAGTGAGAAAAAAACGAGAGTAAATGCAGGTTTGGTGACGACAGGTACGATCACTCTGGAGAATAATAAATTGGCAGTTTCATATAATTCCTTCGTGTCACAACTACAAGCGCATAGCATAACTGTAAGTGGGTGTGCTTCAGAATGCCCCTGTCTCTGTCCACACGGACGAGTAGTGCGAGTCTGCCTACGGAGTGGTGGTAGTGACCCTATTATTAGCCATTGGTGATTTCAAGTTTTCTTCTCACGATCATGTTATACTTTTAACCACATTAAGTTGTTGGTGGAGATGGGGGAATAGAAGGGAAACAGTAAGAAAAATGGGAACCAATAAAATTATACAAGACCAACACCCAATATTGCAATGTCAAAAAAGTGCTGCAAAATTGTGAGAAAAACGTGGCCTGTCGAGAAAATAAAGATATGTGAAAGGGGGAAAGAACTGCACGGTAGAACAAGTGTACCGCGTATAAAATGGGGAGATGCATTCTTTATAATATTTGCCTTCGTAACTGGTGATAGTGGTGGCAGAGCGGAAGAGATTTTTTGAGTGAAACAATTTTATATAGCTGATATTTTTATAGCACATAAAAAATAAGTGACAAAGGATATATCAGCGAACGACGTCCCATCCTCTACAAAAAATCCCAGACTCTCTCTCTCTCTCTCTTCTTGAGACCTCTCACCAAAAGGCAGACGTTTAATCTGGTGGACGACTTGGGAGAAGTGTGGTGCGTTTTTCTGCTTGAAGAATTCGTCGCGCCCTTGGAACTAATTCGGATTTATACTGCAAAGGGCATATTTTTTGGGAGGTGTCACCCAGTTTTACCTTTGCCCCTAAATGTGAATTCCATACATTAAACGTGACCCTGTAGGATAGTACGCTCTTTGAGTCTACCATCACCTGGAAGGAGTCCCTAGTCAGTATTATTTCACGTTCATTTCATCCCATCACCATCATCATCATCATCATTTTGTCTCTCTGTTTCTCTCCGAGTACGCATAGGAGGACAGCGTATGGAGTAGGCAGGAGAGTTCGAGACTGGCGCCGGGTTAATTGCATTAGATCGGATGAAACTCCTCGTATGCACTCATTTTTAGTGTAACTTACTTTTTTATCCTTTTTTATGGATGACCGAGTCCTATATATCACAGATTAGAAGCAGTCTTTGGGACAGAGTTTATTGATGCTGCTGCTCCCGGAGCTGTAATGCCTTGCCACCATCATATCACTTTACTTTATCCGTAATGCTCCCATCTCCCAGGAATCTAGGTACCCGGAGAATGCTCGATATGTACTAAATTGACACAGAGAGTGAATCTGTTTTAAAGTTTCTTTTTCCCCTGCTTTTCACTAGTCGGCACGGCAGTCCCCGTTCTTTCCCCTTCCTATTTTTCCATCTAATTTTTTTCTATTATAGCATATCAATCTCTGTCGTGTTAACTTAAATCTTTACACGAAAAGAAACGAGCACTTTGCCACGGAAAGTTTGTTTTTGTCTTTAAAAACGTAGGATACGAATGGGTTTCACCGAGAGAGAGCTAGACTATACAACTGATTCTGTTAAGCATTATTTTTCCAAGGGTGGCAACAATTACGCTTATATTTTTGTGATCAAACGGAAGCGTGATGGTATTTTTTTTTATTTTGTACTTTTTTTAGACAACCCAGTGAGCCGGTGGAACATCAAAATAGTTTTGAAACGGAAGGAGAAGACTTCGACGGTAGCAGGACGGCAGAAGGTAATTTTTCTTTGAAATGAATGTTATGCGAAGGGGAATATCTAATATTTTAAAACATGTGCTCTAATAAATAAAAAAAATAATGCGTTCTTTTAATGCATTCTTTAATAACGGAATTTTTGTTTGGTGCATGCATCGTAGACGCTTTTGTGTGTGTGTATGTATGTTTGTGTATGAATGAAATTTTTCGACGAAACAGGATTATTGAAATGGAAAGTACATACATGAACTTGGCAACTTTTTTCTTCCTTTTTGTTGGGAACTCGATGAGCCCGTCAAGACTAGTAGTTTGTATGGAAGTTGTAAAGAAGGAATGCAGCTCAAGAAAAAAAAGTAGACAAATCATTCACGTTCTCGTTATTATTTTTATTATTCCTGCCAGAGCCCGTTCTCTTACGTTGTTTGTTCGGCGACTTGCCAAACTGTTAATCGTCTACTACTGCTTTTGTCAGACTTAAAAACAAAAATATATATTCACGCCCACAGCATTCCATGCCGTAAAATTATCAATTGCCCTACATATTACGTGTGCCATGATTCAGGATGAACCGCAGGAATTTTTAAATGGTGTCTTGTCACTCTTTTGTCAAAAAACTGGATTACCGGCAACCATGAGGGTTACCTAAGTTCCCGTACAAGTTTGTCTCTTTTAATTTTCCCACGTCGTGTAAAAGTTTGCAAATCACTGGGATAACGTTCTTCACAAAGTCAGTGACAACGTGTCTTTGTTTTAACGAAATGTTCTTTTACTTCCTGGGATATGCAGAATAAATTAAATTGTCGTTTCAAGTTGCTTCAATTTGAATTTTTAAAATTGTAACTGATAAAATGTACATATCGTGACAATAGAATTGTCAACGCAGTTACCCTGTTCAATGACAATATACCCTTACATCACTTGCTATTGCATGCATTTTTAGGTTTATATAGTATCCAGTAACAAACTATATCCCGATAAAACTCCGATTTTTCACTTTTTTTGCCATCAACTTTCCTTGTCGAGGTTAACTCCAATTTCCGTCAACTTAACGCAGAAAGAGGGCAATCAATGTGTTTTAATGGTCTTCTCCTATTCCCATGCACTAGAAACGCGATCAGTGTGCATTCGATCCTTCTCGGTAAATCAGTTCTCCCGTTACGAATTCCTTTTGAGAAAATAAACGAAAGGGAACATTTTTTATTAAGAATATTTTTCAAAACGAGTTGTCAGTAATTTTCCGTCTGTTATGTACATTCAATAATAGGCTTTTGTGTATACCTCATTATTACTATTTGATCGCCTTCTCTCTCCGACGTTGCGTTGGCGACATGTCAATCTCAACTCAACAAGCGACGTTTTCTTGCAACTTTCAAATGCCATGATTCTTTGTGTCAAATTTTCCGCTTGTTGATACTTATTGATAATATTGAATGCAAGGTCTAATATTTTACCATTTTAAGGGGAAATGACATCATTATCGTGGTTCTTTCCTTAACAGTATACATCTGTCAACAACTTATACATAACACATTGTGTTTGATACATATCCTTAATAATTCTTTCTTTATAACGCCACCTCTCTCATTCTTAATTTCATGACGACTCTGGTCAACCCACATCTCCTTTTCCATCTTTCCCGCGCCCCGCAGAGGACGAAGACGGTGCTGAGGCTGATGATGAGGAGGGTGGCGAGTACGATGAAGAAGATGCTCCTGCCAAGACCGGGGGAGCACGTCCTCGACGAATGTCAGAAATCAAATCAAGCGTTAAAGTGAAACCCCTTCCAAAGGCCAGCAGTTTCTTTATATTCTCCTACACAAACAGGTAACACGACCGACTATTTCTATGAAAAAAATTATCGAAAAAAAACTCCTTCCGAAAAAGGGTCTACCCCTACCTTCCTGGCAATCGATGCTGATGTAACACGCCATTTGGCTGTTGACTGTGTACCTTTCATATAAAAAGAAAACATTCCACCTTTCTCCGTGGCGACGCACTCCCCAAAAATGCCCAAATTGCTTTCAACGTGCGAGGATGGGAATGCACGTTTTAGCGTATATCTCTGGAAAAAGAGAATATTGTACGCTTTTGTCGCCAGGTGTATTTATTAAAAAATACGAGGAAATTTTTTCACGTTTTTTTCCTCTCTCTTTTTCTATCATCAGGTTTCGTGTCTTTTGCTACTGGTTTGTAAATCACAGCATGTTTGGAAATGTCATCCTTGTCTGCATTCTCATATCATCGGCCATGTTAGCTTGTGAGGATCCTTTGAACGAGCGATCGGAAAGAAATATGGTACGTTTTCCCAGTCGCAGGTTTCATTCCCTTTTTCTTCGGTATCCTCCCTCATACAACATTTCGTGTACCCTTTTGAGAAAGCTGATTTCTTGTTTATAAAAATGTGCTGTGTATGAAAATAATAAGTATCCAGTATGAGATGACGTGATGTGACATAACTACCTCGTAAGAGATACTGCCATATAATACAACAAAAATGATGCAAAATCTACGAAAAAAACGTCCAACTTCAACTCCGTTGAAAAGAATCGCTAATAAAGTATCTTTAATAGGATCTACATTGTGTTTCCAGGTTCTTAACAAATTTGACTACTTTTTCACAACCGTGTTCACCATCGAAATTTGCCTGAAGATGGTCTCTTTCGGCTTTGTTCTCCACGAAGGCGCCTTTTGTCGATCCGCCTTCAATTTGCTCGATCTACTTGTCGTGTGCGTCTCCCTGATTTCTTTTGGATGGAGGTGAGCCGAAATTGTAGAATAGAACGATATATAACATATTGTGCGCTCCATCAAATTTGTCAACAGTGAGTGGTTCCTTTTCTAAATGTAAATTGAATAGACTAAAAACGACTGCATAATGATCCACATTCCGTATGATATTGTATCCTACTCTATTGACTGAACATTTTCCTTATTGATCTAATGATCACAGTTTTGTGCGTCCTCCCTTGGGAAAGTTACGTGCAAAGCCGAAACTACTAACTATGAATGTAAACAGTTCGTCCTGTTACATCTCCGACTACACCACTGCATAATACCACATCGAAAATACAATTCGAGTGGTTCATTACTACAGCCATATAGTCACCCACTAATTCTTGTTTCACGAGAACCAAACAAATATACTACTACAGATACAGAGATAGAAAACTGAAATTCTTTATTCAATCGTTACATGGTCAGGTATACAAATAAAATATTTATGCTCGTTGTTGCTCGTTAGCCCATTGATGCATCTCTTCAAACATAACGATCATCACCGTTGATCATACATATCAAACGACAATCTAGTCAATACTTGTTCTCTCCAAAATACAGTAACAACTAACAACTTTTGCTTGAGAAAAAAATACTTTTTAACTTGTGTTCTCGCTGCTAGTTTCCAAGCGTTACAGTGTTCCTCTCATTTGACGTTTTCCCATTTCCTCAAATGTGTTTTCATCTTTGGTTAAGCATAACAATTAATACAGCTGGAAAACCTCTGATTAACACACAACAAGTTTGTTATTATTACACACACACGGAAGTAGTAGACAAATGATGCGTATTAGAGGGTGCTGCTATTCGACTACTGCTTTTACGACTACTGACACAAATTGACGATGATCACACATAACTGACAATTGAGCCAATGATTTGTACTTGTTGTTGTGCAGTTTTACTTTTAATATCACTTTATTCTTCGGGTTGACATTTAGGGATCATTCAAATAGCACGTAACACTGTAGTAGGGGTGGGGTGGGGTCTTGACAGAGCGTGACATCTCCCGTAATTTATTCCTTTACCCACATGCCTGTAAGCGGAATAAAAAGAGGGAGGGGTCAAAATGGTCGGCGTAACGTCCTGTTTGAATGATCCCTTATTGTTGTTGCTTATGTACACACAATTTATTATTGATACACTTTCACAACTTACAAATACTCTGTAGTTACAGCATTTTCTGGTAAATTATATAGTGATGATGATGATGATATTGTGTAACAGCAATTTTTGAGACCATTCATTCGTAATTGTAGTTTTCTTCCAGTAATGTTGGTGTACATAACACAATTGACATTGACAGTATCATAATGAGAGTACTACTAATAAACTGACTGCTCTATATTACTATATGATTAACTCGAACAATTGTATACTTACGGAAAAGGAATTGTACTTGTTCGTTTTAACAACACAGCTGTTGGTGATCTTGGTATCTTGTCTATCTATTATTATTATTATTATTATTATTATCATTATTATTATTACATGTTTAACTGTTTTATCAAGTATATATTGACTATAATAATAATAATAATGCATATTTATATATATGTATTCCTAATGATTTGCATAAAACATTAACATGAAAGCGGTATGGAAAAAAAGGAAAATCTTAATGATGCTGAAATATTATGAATTTCGGAATTTTGGACGTTTTCAGAAGTTTCATAAAGCTTCTGTGTGAGACAATTCTAGGCGGAGTGTTAAAAAAGGATTCCAACTTTTGCATTACCACTATGTCGAGAACCCAATCTCATGATTTGTAAGACTTCCACTATCTCTAAAAACAATTTGAACAATATTTTATGTGATATGTAATACATATACAATATATTTATATATGTACTATTTATATCTATGTATATATATATATGGTCGTATCTCAGTCCTTATTAGAAACACGATAGATATATATACATATATAAATATTTATATATATTGTACGCATTTTACTATATATTTTTTTTCGTCGTCTGTACACTTTAACGTTTACCTGTGCTGCTGCCGCCGCCGCCGCTGTTGTTATTATATTACTATACACCGTCGTATTATTCTTATTAATTAATTATTATTATTACACTGATTCTGTAAAAATCAGATATGGTCACAGTATGCACAGCAATTTTATTTATTTTCAGTATTTATCATTCCTATTTTATTGTGTCTTTTTTCGCCATTTTAAGATTTCGGTCACCCACCGCCACTACTTCACTTGGAACACGGTTTTTTCTGTTGTTTTTTTTTCTAGCAAGACAGCAATTTATCGGTTAAAGTGTATCATTTGTATTTAGTTTGTTACAAAAAGCTTTTGTAATTTCTTCTTTTTTCATCACGATTGTTGTATAGCATTTTCTCTTCACGCGACCACTACCGTGCTCACTATGTGACACACTGTTGCCTTTCACTGTATATGTGTAAAAAAATAACGTGAGACGATTTCATGTCACCCCTTTTAAACAACCTTTGTTGTGCTATGTATGATGCAGTGTAATTTTTACCAGCCGAATATACTGACTACTGACAAAGTACTGTATCGTTTGTATAGAAATCACGAGCAATTAAAATTATTATGGTATTTTTATCACCTCACTCCTGCAACCACACATATATACACTCACACACATCCCGCAGATAAAAGTAAGTTTTTTCACGTATTGATGCAATCATTATTATTACCTATCTGAAAGATTTAAATTGATGTAGTGGAAAGTAAATGTTCACCAAATTAGTACAAGTACAATGTTAATAGCAGCAATGTACAAAAAGTTGAGAAAATTCAGAGCGGGCTATGTTGGCGCAGTCTGTTACTTTTAGAATATATGGATGTCTTGCCGTTCTCCTTTCACCATACATCAATGCCAAGCATCATCATCCACATCGCATGTTGCCCCGTAAGTTGCGTAGTGTGGCCATGTGGCACAGTCGAAAGGGGAATTTGAAAGAAAAGGAAGAAAAAAATTGCATCATTAATTTAGTATTTTAGTTATCTGTATAAGCATATATGCAGTACCTGTCGTGAGTTGTGAAGCAAATTGGTATATAGAGAAATGAATCGCTCGACCCAACACTGCTGTTGGTGGAGAGGAGAGACCGTTGGCATGATTTATGTATATAAAACTTGTCTTGTGTTTGATATGAATTATTAGTTCAGATATACCCACACTATATGAAATGATTGGTATTTGAAATCACGATTTTTGATAGAAATATAGATTTCGTAGAATATGCATTCATACCACTGCACACATGCTAGAAAGTGAAGATGACATAAATATTAGATGTGTTTACACCAAATAACCCACTTATTGATTCGAGTGCACTTTAGAGACAAATGTCTTTATAGATGTCATGTCATACCAGCCACCTACAAACTTTCTCTTCTATCTTTCTGTCTTGCTGCGATAGTACACAATAAGCGGGCATACTTATAGGTTGTGTTTGTATATAGTTGTTGCACTCAAAGTTTGGTGCTATTTACACTAGATATGACAATTGCAGTTGGTATCTTTCAATCGGTAGAAATGTAGGAAACATATACTCTCACCGGAAATAACCCTAAAACAGGAAATACCGGAAGACAGGAATAATATATGTGCAACTTGTTCGATTTCCAATTCCACAAAATTTTCCTTGTGTAGAGAGAGATTATGTCAAAATTGTAACCGTTTGCCGCATATTCCTCCTCTGTATTGAATGTTAGGGTTAATTTTCCAGAGCCGTAGACATGGCATAGCAGTTGCTGCAAATTAACACACTTTTTAAAAAATCATTCTTTTTAAACGATCTTTAGGTCGGTAGAATAGCATTTAGCGTAGAGGTAGACTGGCATTCACAGGGCACTTTCACCAAAAAATAGCCTTCTCTTGGGTATCATTGTATTAGCACCGCACCTCTGCATTGAAACTAATTCCTTGTAAAAAAAACACCATCATCACTTTCCCCCGGTTCCATTCACACTCACATATTATTATGACATCCTTTGAAATAGTCGCACGTATGTACTTAGCACGAAATCACGTCGTATAACTCCGGCTAAAACTGTATTTTTTGTTAGAAAGGACCAATTTAGCTACTAATAAAAAACGATCCATTTTCCACTCCAAAATTGACTCCCATTACCATCCGACTTTTGTAAATATATGCCATGCAGTACGTGTAATATAATTTTATTATTACTGATTGATATGTTTGTTGTGCGTCTTTCTACTGTGTTATGTGTATGTGCGTACGTGCGTCCATTATGCCTGCAAGGGCACGTACTAACGATGCAAAAATATAATCGACATTATTGTATGGCGTTTGAGCCATAAATATATATATACTATATTATCTTCACTGTTTGCCGTTATAACCACGTGTATCTATCTATCTATCTATCTCTCTACCTGTACATCCATAGTAGTACCAGTAATTTACCTCGTATATATCTACGTTTGTATATGTCTCTTTGTTGGCCTGGTTGATGATGGTTGCATTTGCATATTATGCCGAGTGCAAACTCTATTCTAAACAAAGACAAACTCATAAACTGTTATGCATAATTAATTATTACTCTCTATTGTGTATGTAACCTCCTGGTAATCAATTTCATGTTGTTGTGTACCTAAACTATAGTCGTGTGTAACAGCCGTGCGCCCGTTCTATATTATATTTATGTATCATGATGAATATAGTATACCTATCTATAAATATTGAATGAATGAATGTTCTAGAAAGCAGTAATAGTGTGTAATATATCTATAACCGTCAGTGTGTGTTTTCACGCCGTTCTACTAATTGGAATAATTATTCTCTTAGAATGTAGTCAATTTTCACTTGTTCTCGTCACGTGTCCTGTTGTAAAAATAACAATGTAATTGTAATGAACAATACATATTTATACGGGCATGGAAATTCTTCGGTGACTCGGTTACGGCGTAACAGGGAATAAGAGAGAGAGAGAGAGAGAGGGAGAGAGAGTTTTGATTTTTGAACGGAAAAAATTCAGGCGTTGACAAATTTTATTTTTTTGCTCTTTCGGACACTGTCCAGTTCTGTTTATTTTTGCACTGTCGGGCGCTGTCAGATTATGTTTTTTGCTATTTCGGGCGCTGTCAAGTTCTGTTTTTTTGCTCTTTCGGGTTTTGGTCGAAACAATTTTTGCAGGCAGAGCATTTTTACCACAGCGGCGAACTCTAGGTAACCGTCGGGCAAAAAAGAATTTCCATGTCCGTAGTTTCTATAAACATAAATATATTTATACCGTTCCGTTAGCTCTCTGCAGTATTTTACAGATTGAAACAGATCTCTGAATGAATTTTTGTTTCTCGCTCGCACAGAACGTATTATTAATTAGATGGATTTATTTGGTTTTTTCTTCTTCCTCTCCCCACACGTGTTTCCTATCCCCATTTCCTCCCGCCATTCCCATTTTCTTCATGCGACGCAGCTCTGGAACCATTTCCGTGGTGAAAATCCTCCGAGTTTTGAGAGTTCTAAGGCCACTAAGGGCAATTAATCGAGCAAAGGGACTGAAGGTAGGTGGACAACATTTTTCTCAGAGTTCCTATTATTAGACGAAATTTGAAACTAGAAAATAATGAACGAAAAGGAGAGTGAGTCCTGGATGTTATTGTCAAAGTTGGGATATGTTGACATATTACGTACCTACACAGTAGAAACCAACGGATATATATACTGACGCTGCTAATGGAGATTTTTTGTTATCTTTTTGTACAGCACGTGGTACAATGTATGATTGTCGCGGTGAAAACCATCGGGAATATTGTTTTGGTTACGTGTTTACTCCAGTTTATGTTTGCCGTGATAGGCGTGCAACTTTTTAAGGTGAGTCAACGCGTATTCTTGCGTGGGGCGAAGTGAGAGGAAAATATTGTTACAGGAAAAATGAGAAAGTTAATGATGTCGCGGGTGAAATTAAATGAAGAAAAAAATTGTCTGACGCAATTTACAATGTTTGGAGTTAAATTTGTTTTTTTGCCTCCAGGGAAAACTTTTCTCATGTAATGACACTTCCAAAATAACGGAGAATAGGTGCAGGTAAGGACGCCCACACATGATTACGAAGATGATATCATTATTTTCAGAGATTGTATTTTCTCCTCGTGCGTATCGAAATTTCTAATTTTTCGCTCACCGAGTCATTACCCGTGTTATTTCTTCCGTTTCCAGAGGAGATTACATTTATTACGACGATAATGACATCACCAAGCCTGTAGTTGAACAGAGGGAGTGGAGAAACAGCGATTTTAACTTTGACGACGTGGGAAAAGCTATGTTGACTTTGTTTGCAGTTTCTACCTTTGAGGGTTGGCCACAGTAAGTCAAACGCAAAACGATTTGTCTATTACACGTTAAATCGGAGCGCAATTACTTTTAGTGAGAAATTCACTCAATGGGAAAATTGTCGAGAAGATTAGCACTTTCAACACAGGATTCCTTCCATTTATTATTTGCCCTTTTCCTACCCCTTTCCCCGCTGACGTTATACTTTTTTGCCTTGTAGGTGTTTTTGGTAATAACCAACCCTTAAAATTAAATAAGACGCTAAATTTAGCTAAACTGTCATTTTGATATCCTGCCCGGTTACAAACATTTAAAAGTAATTTAATACAGGAGATAGAATAAACATGTTAAAAGATAGCAAACAACGTCTCCACTGGATTCTTCCCGTAAAAAAATATAAGCAAATGATAACACTTATCTCCGTAGCACAACGTAAGTTGTAAACAGATTGTCTAATACGTACCGAATCTACCCTATTGCCCCGGTCGTGCCAGTTTGATTTAATTTCACAAGTCCAGGTTTTACGGTGCATTACAGCCGCATTTATAGGCGGATGAGCAATGCGCGTTGATATTGATATTGAATTATTTAACGTGCAAATTATAATCAGCAAACAATGCTGTTTTCCATACAATGCAACTGGCCGTAATAGGTAAAAATAATTCCATTAACATAAAGACAACATCATATAAACTAGCCTTAGTCAGTAACAATAATACTATCAATAGATTACAAATATTTTACTGCTTAAATACAATAGGCACTCTTTAATCTCAGTTACAATGTCAAATGGAATCGCTTTATCATCCACATTAATGTTTTTATAGGCTACGGGCTACGAAGCTATTCCATCCATCAACGAATTCCAGCGTAGTGATTTTTAAAATAATAGTGAGCTGAACACTGAGCGTTTTATTATAGGATCGCAATCCGTTTTTAATTATGACAATATTACTACAAAAATTAAGTTTTTGATGTGGTAAACACCGGCTGTATGAAGAAGGATCCGGTATTAAGATGGTATACCTTATTGCTTGTGATACCTGGATTAGGGGAAAAGTACCGGGAACCGAGGCACTACCTAAACACCGCATTTTGCTCAACTTAGTTTTACCAACATCCTCGAAGTAATATGATATAAATATCATAATCACGCAAGTAATACGAGCGCATCTTTCCCATTTATTATTACTATTGGGATTATCATCATTATCGTCCATTGTGCTAATTCTTTGTGGCGTGGTAAGGGACGACAACCCAGTCGTTTTGGTGGTAATGGAAATAGTGTGGTGGTGGTGGTAGGACCGAAGCAGTCAGCCATTTCCTCTTCTTCTTCTTATTTTCTATTAGCAGAAAAAGCCTAGAGAGAATCGGGCTTCATGCCAAAAATGATAATAAGGAAAATGCTAACGACCTGATCATGGTTGACTGGTTTGATTGTTGCTTACATTATGAATTCTCCTCGTCCGTAGAGGATTTACACTTTTTAAAAAGTTTCTTCATTACTACCACCACTACTACTGTTCTCTCGGTAAGTTTGCTCTTCTGCATTTAAGAAAGTGCACATATGTAGGTATTATACCTATAATCTACCTATATTACATATGCCCCGATTACTGCTTGCTGCAGCATTCAGAAACACAAAAGGATGAGCAAAGTGAAAGGCGGACGGAAGAGGGAAAGTGTCTTACTTACTTTGGCATTTCTCTGTTTATACTACTACTGCTGCTGCTGCTCCATATCACCCCATCACTCCGATTTTGTAAACCTGGGCTCATGCTAAAGTGAATTTTTGAGGAGATCCCCTCAAAACAGTTGAGGTTGGGGCCAATCCTTAAAACAGGCATACCAGGGCATTGTGGCATGACTAAAAAAGGGAAAAAGAAAAACACTGGCGAAACTGTCAAAGTGTTTCTTTCCTTCCATTCACAACAACTTAGAAAACTAACTGCCAATACGAAAAACGGGATGCCTCATGCAAAACGCGCCCTCAAAACTTTCTCACAGAAGGAAAGTCTGTAAATCTCTTTCTTTGTCGACAGAGAAAGTGGCAAGAGAGAGAGAAAGAAAGTATAAATATGCTTCCATATTTATATATATATTATATGTATGTGTGACTGACTCCGTGTATATTTATCAAGTACTCTGAAAAATGTCGGGGTATTCATTTACTTGAGCAGAGAGACACAGACAAAGGCGCTGTAATAAACAGTGTATGTCGCTATTATGCACAAGAAATGAAGTGAAAACAAATGACTATGCAGTGGTGGTGGTGGCGAAGAGGAAAATAAGAGAGGAATGGAGGGTGTGAAGTGCGAAAAGTTGTTTAATAGTTAGTCTAGTGGTTTACAAGCAAGTGCTACGAGAAACCTTTTGCCGATAGGGATACCAACATACTTTCACTTAAACTACAAAGGCAGTGGAGGCCTAGTACACTGGAAGCGGTTCTACTTCCCCCAAAAACCAAGACGAACGCTCTCTCCCTTCCATTTGGAAAGTTGGGAGGAAAAAGAAATTGACAATATTATTGGAGAGAGTCAGAAACACGTACACTACATGTGTCTATTAATTACGGAGATAGAAATAAAAACCACAGTCAATTTAATTCCCATAATCATATCAACTTCCAATCCCGTTTAAATCAATCCAGATTGAATATCCACCCGTATTTTTATTTATGCTTGGTTGCGACAGGGAATCTAATCGAGGTAGCTCTAACCTTGTTACACTTCTATACGATTAGGGATCACCACTTAAGCTATTTTTGTTCCAACTGCGCAGTTTACTGTGCTGGGAAGAAAAACAGGGGAGAAAGCAGGTTTGGGAAGGGTAACAGATATAGAATGATGTCCATATAAAAATATATTCTTGAGGGGAGTTTTGAGAAAGTTTCCCAGTTCTTGACTGGTGATGGGGGATCCATAATTGGAGTTTACTTGCCTGAGGTTTTGTAGCGCTTGAATGCAACTGCGACTGGGGTACGTGCTTAAAATTCGTATTTGAATACACCTATCTCTGCTCTCTCTGCACCCTGGAGAGTTTTAAAAGCCGAGTGTGCTGGATAGACTGGTGTTATTTATGTGGGGTTCGTAATAAGCCATATCTTTCTTAAATTTAACGCCTTTGGGGAAGCTTAGCTAGTGATTACCCCACTCCACTTCCACTTTTAAATCGGTTTTATATACCAATTTTATTGCCAGAGAGTCAGCTCGAGTTTTCACTCTTGTTTTGCCATAAATAAAGCGAGAGTCGAATTCACGGCAACTTCCCTGGGGCAAGTTTCAATGAAGTCACTTTATTTCCCATTTTTATTTTACGTACCTGAACCAACAGATTACAGAGTTGTACTCTTCTTCTCTTTTTTTTCTCTCTCTGTCTTATTTCCGTTTACAACTTCAATTTACTTTCCCCCGAATCTAAAAAACAACCTAACGACTGCGAATAAAACTTAGTTTCATCTTTCATCTTCCCCCCTCCAAAACTGATTTAAATGAAGGAAGGACAAAAATTTCACCAACATCCCCTTTCCTCGTGTAGATTGTTATCGTACTTAAGCCTTTTAAAAAAACAAGCTGGCAAGAGCTCTGGCAAGATTTTCCACGGTGTATTTTCCCTTTCCCTTAAAACTTCTGGAAGTTGTACAACCCCCCAGAAGCAGTTGCACGGTAGAGGACATAAAAACTACAACTGCTGCTGCTGCTGTTTCTCCATTTTATTCCAGACAGTCTGATTTCTGGACTCGTTCTACCATTTTGTTGAGTGGTGGGCAACATGCCAAAATAAATATGATTATGCTGGCATTCACCACCAGCGCACCACTACTCTGGCGTGTTGTACATTACATTACGTACGCAATAATGGTCACAGTCACACTCCACCATTTTTTGGGTAATGGTGGGAAGTATAAACAGGGAATGATACACGTAGTCTGATTCCAAAAAGTATTTGTTCGGTGGTGGTGGTAGCAGTAGTAGCAATAGTGGGCGAGATGATTGTCGGTAGACCTTGACGGGAAATGGATCAAAGTGAGTTCCACTTGCAAATTACTTGTTTCCTTGAGTATAAATCACGGGGAAAGTACCTAATGTCCCAATGAGCTCGCAGAATTGCAGGGTAGACGCCTTTACACTACCCGAAAATGAAAATGCCTATAGTCACCTGCTCCAGGAGAAAAAAACGTCATAACTGGTACACCGGGTAACCTTTCCATTTTTGTAGTTTTCCCTTTTATGCACGTTCCCCCTTCTTGGCTGTGTTCTTTGTGTTTATGCAAGGAAAAGTAGCTCTTGTGAGGAGAAAGTTGTGACGGTCAAAAAGAAAATGAAATTTAGGATAATTTATGTACACTATAAGTACCCTGGTGTGTGCAAGTCTGCGGAGAGTATGCCTCGTTCACTTGTTCCCTTTTTTTCTAACATTTTCCAATCTGTTTTTTTCTCTCTCTTCAACTTTGTCTTTCGTCCGTGTGTGTCTCCCACCGTCGTCGTTACCTTTGTTGCTGCCGCACCCACGGTTGATACACACCTTTCTACAGAATGCTATACAAGTCAATTGACTCACACGCGGAAGACTTCGGGCCTATCCACAATCACCGTCCCTTTGTTGCCGTCTACTATATCATTTACATCATCATCATTGCCTTTTTCATGGTGAACATTTTCGTGGGTTTTGTTATCGTCACCTTCCAGAACGAAGGAGAACAGGAGTACAAGAATTGTGAGCTTGACAAAAATCAGGTAAGAACTCTCCTTACAGATAACCACACTTTACCTTTTTAATATAATAACCACCCCGTGATGTACGTAATACAATTAAAAGGACAGGGAGGTGCCAGCTTCATAAAAAAAAAGTCAAGTAGAGTTGTATATGTGTATAATTATGCTCCGCTGGAAGGATATCTCCTTTCCCCTCTTTATGCCCCTGTCCCACTAGATTTGCTGAAGGGGCTCATAAATGGAACAAAAGAGACGGATGATTTATGCCGCATTAAAATCCACTCGATGAACCACTAAACTAGCCAAAATGGCCCTGAGTTACAGCTGTGGGCTTATTATTGCTATTGTGTGTCATGTGCTTGTAGGTATCAAACCGTGAAGGAAATGTGTGCGTCTTCGTGATGTGGAAATGAATTTTATTATTATTACTTTTTATCGTGCTCATCTATTTTCGTCACGGTTGTATAATCAAAAACAGAGGAGCAAACTACATTTACTACATTGAGAGTGCACCTCACTCACTCTGGATATCGTACGTGCAGTGTTTTCAATGGAGTTGAGGTTGTACTAACGGGTTGTACAAAAGGTATAATGCCCGAGTTGGCGGTTAAATAAAATTTGCGAGGATTACGGCTTTTTTGAAGATTTTGGCATTAAATAATAATAGTAGTCAGTTAGGATTATTGTTGTAGCTCGTTCATGCATGCATCACGCGGCAGAAACTACTTTAATGTCTTTGCAAAATCGCCATAACTGTAGGGATGAAAGACAGGGTAAATTGCAACTTTGTTGCGTTTATTGAAGATGGTCGATGGTGGTTTGTAGGGAAAAAATAATTAGGATGGTCACATGTGCCCCTTCATTTTAATTTAACATTTTTTGGGTGTTTTTGTTGTTGTCACTTGCAGAGAAATTGCATTGAGTTTGCCCTGAAAGCAAAGCCAGTTCGCCGCTACATTCCAAAAAATCGACTGCAGTACAAGGTGTGGTGGCTAGTCACCTCCCAGCCTTTTGAGTATGTCATCTTTATTCTCATCCTTATCAATACTGTCACTCTCGCGATGAAGTTTCACGGTCAGCCTCAAGGGTACACCGACGCGCTGGACATTCTCAACATGATATTCACCGCCATTTTCGCTCTCGAATTTGTCCTCAAACTGGCCGCCTTCCGATTTAAGGTGACGCTCTTGGAGAAACAAGGGAAATTTTTTTTGGTGGCAGCAACAGAGCTGCCGTTGTATTATATGTGAAAGGAATAATTTATAAGAGGCCTGCATTTTTTATGTGCTTTCGCCCCTAGAATTACTTTGGTGACGCCTGGAACGTCTTTGACTTTATCATTGTTCTCGGCAGCTTCATTGACATTGTCTACTCGGAAGTGAATGTAAGATAACACGTCATACCCTAGTATAGTGCTTCATGAACCACCCGTCAATTCTGAAATTGACAATTATGTCAGATAGCAGCATTGTAGTAATGATCATGAATGAAATGATACTCCACAGACTTCTGGAAAGAGCATTTCCATTTCCATCAACTTTTTCCGCCTGTTTCGCGTTATGCGTTTGGTGAAGCTGCTCAGTAAAGGGGAGGGAATCCGTACTCTTCTCTGGACTTTTATCAAATCCTTCCAAGCGCTACCATACGTCGCTCTTCTTATTGTAATGCTCTTTTTCATTTTCGCCGTTATCGGAATGCAGGTAAACGGTGGGGTTTTCTGGCTCCAAAAACAAAATTCATTTATTTTCCGTCATGAAATTGGTTTAATTATTGAGAAGGAAAATTGTTTTGTACGTCGGGAGAGTAACACGTTCTTTTTCTTTCTGTCCCTGACATCTTGCTGTGTTTTCTTTTTTTCCCGGATGCTACTGACAGGTCTTTGGTAAAATTGCGGAGTCTTCAGACTCGGAGATTAATAGAAACAACAATTTCCAAACTTTTCCTCAAGCTGTTCTCGTTCTCTTCCGATCTGCAACAGGTAAATGAAAAAAAGTAGATGAAAAATAGTATCAAGTGAAAAAAAATCGATAATAAAGTCATTTTCTTCCAAAAAACGGAAAAAAATTGATGCAGAGGTAAATCCTGGGTAAAAAAAATAGACGAAATATATGTGTCCTTTGCATTCACCTGGTTGAATGTCAGTTGTAAATTGCGTGTGAATTGTAAAAAATACCTCCATAAGCAACGCCAGTTTCATATGTTGAATGTATCCAAAAATTGTGCAATTGTTTTGTTAAGAATGTATTTTGGCGTTAAATTTTGCTTTTTCATTTCTTAAATTGAGGCTGTCCTTATTTCTCTGACTACGTGTTTTCTGATGTGTGTAGGGGAAGCCTGGCAAGACATCATGCTGGCCTGCTCAAATAAAGCTGATGTGAAATGTGCTGTATCGGATAACGAGACGGTTAGCAACACTACAAAAATTGTAGATACTTGTGGATCCGACTTCGCTTTTCCATTTTTTATCTCGTTTTACTTTCTCTGCTCATTCCTGGTAAGTTGAGACATGGACGGTTGGCTACACTATTGAACACTTAAAGCTCATAAAAAAGTAGAACACGACGATGCATGCCCGAAAGAAAGGTCGTCTCTCTTTTTATTTTCGGGTAATAATTGGTAATGATGTGTCCTTTTGATATTTTTCCAACTTTCCCTTTTCACCCGCCAGATTATCAACCTATTTGTCGCCGTAATCATGGACAACTTTGATTATCTTACAAGAGATTGGTCCATTTTGGGCCCGCATCACCTCGATGAGTTTGTCCGTCTTTGGTCGGAATATGACCCAGATGCAAAAGGACGCATTAAGCATTTGGACGTGGTCACTTTGCTCAGAAAGATATCGCCTCCGCTGGGATTTGGCAAGCTGTGTCCGCACAGGGTCGCCTGCAAGGTAACGCTTTATACGTAACAGAGAGTGAAAGCTGAAAGAGGATATAGAACAATGCCGTTATTATTACTACGAACAGACAGTTGACTTATCATCTGGTATTAATTACTGTCAACCGGTCAAAAAATGTGGGGCAGCCCACGAAGAGCATTATTTTATATAGTGTGTGGAGTGTGTGTGTGTGTCTGTGTCTGTGTGTGTTTTCAGCATGAGAGAAAGTCGATGAATTTATGTCTCCATTACTAAAACCAATTTTGTTGAAAAAAAAACGCAGAGACTGGTTTCGATGAACATGCCGCTAAACAGCGATGGAACTGTGATGTTCAATGCCACACTCTTCGCTGTGGTACGAACCTCCCTGAGAATCAAAACGGAGGGCAACATTGACGATGCGAATACAGAGTTAAGAGCCGTTATTAAGAAAATTTGGAAGCGAACCAGTCCCAAACTTTTGGATCAGGTGGTGCCTCCACCTGGCGGTACGTAACTAGATCTTTGTCACGTTGGAAATCTTTTGGAAACGGTCTTTGTTGCTTGTGGTGGTGGTGCCTTAGTAGCTTTCTTTGAGTAATTTTGCAACGTGTAATATAACTTGTCGTTTTTGATTTTGTGGGGTTGTACAACAGTGGACGATGAGGTAACTGTGGGCAAATTTTACGCGACCTTCTTGATCCAGGACTACTTCCGTAGGTTTAAGAAAAGAAAAGCGGAACTGAACAAGTCCATTGGTGGCGGGGGTTCTATAGGCGGGGGAGATAAAGAGACACAAAATGCTGTGACTCTGCAGGTAAATGGAAACTAAAAATGCGGGCTACAAAAAATGGGGCATCATGACATGATGGTAGGCTTATATCAATTTTTGTGTGATGCTGCACAGGCTGGACTTCGTACGCTTCACGACGCCGGGCCCGAGTTGAAACGGGCCGTATCTGGGGATTTGGAAGAGCTGATCAACAATGACCCAGAACCAATGCACAGGGTGAGTCAAATGTTTAAAAACAAATTAAAATACAATATACAACTCTGTGAGGATGCTCTACACACTGTAAGTGATATTTTCCCTATTATGACAATATTAACGTTAAAATATCGAAAAATAGAGAAATCACTCATTGTTTGGCACAATGTGGTCGTCGATACGTCGGAAGCATGGACAACTTACGCGGGCTAAAAGTGTTCAAGAAAGCTCAAAGGTCGCTAAAATACATTACATCACCGACCAACTCTATTATAAATGCCTTGTAATTATAGCCAATTTTTGCACTAAAATTTTATTTTATGCTCCTCTAAGAGCTCCTCTTTCATTATGCCTTTGCAGACTCCTTCAATATTTGAAATAGCTAACCATATAGGACCTTCATCGAAATTAACAGCGTCAATTATGAACGAGCGGTATTGATGCTGACAATTACATATTCATATTCCACATTTCCTAAATATCCCCCTACTTCACCTAACAAAAATGACTTATCTTGAATATATATTTGATCTTCGCAGGGCGTCTAGGAATGAAGATGGTGACGATATTCCCCTACGTCCGTTGCGAGTTCCTTCGTTACCGCAAGTGTCTTACCTAGAAAGCTGCTCGGTGCCTCCACATTCCTTGTCAGAGTATGTCACCATTTTGTTACCTTTCAAAAACGTTTCAAATTGCATTGATACACCGGGTGAAATTATTGGCGAGGACAACCATATATATTATATGATGTACATCCTTTATTGATCAATGTGCAGTGCAGTGGTAGAAAAAGCAATACTCCTCGTTGCCTCTCGAAAGCTGCCGCATATTCTGCCTCAGTTTCTGTTTCAGTCCATTTCTTGATGCTCCTGTATAGCTGTTTCGCGCTGTGTATCATGTAGTCCTTTTTACTTCCACACATTCCGCGAGAAACTTCATTGCTCAACATTTTTGGCACATATATGCAGCAATGAACTCTGCCTTTGCCGCATGCATGCTCGTTATCATTTTATTTCAACTGCGTAATTATCTACTTTAAATTCATTTTTTTTTTGTTATTATTATCGGTTAGGAAAAAGCCTGTTTCTCGTGGTGGTTTATCTCCGGGTAAGATACAACATGTCACGTGAGCATATCCGTTCACGTTCAAGACAAAGCTGGATTTTGTCGTTTGTGTCGTGTCCAGCTGCCACTAAAAGACTAAAAAGCGGCTTCATAAAAATAATAACTATAAATATTTTTTTTACTGACGCTCTCTTGTCTAGCGACTAAATTGTAGCTGGGCGCAAATTGTTTGTAATATAACAATTGACTAGTTCGTTGGTTGGGTAGAATGTGTGTGTATCTGTTCACTGCGTAATGTTTTTATATAGCTATACCGTTTTGTCGTTTGGATTTTAATCATAACAGTAATTAAAAGATATAATATGTTTTACTTGTGTGATGTTGTGGCGGTAATGGCATTGTACATTGGCCGTAGTTCATGTTTTGTGTGTATCGTCCTATTTTTTCTTTTCATTTTTCCATCTTCTCTCTATCAGCTCCAATCTCGGCGTGGACTGCTACCTTTGGCGGCCGTTTTTGGCCGCACCTCCCCTCACAATAGCGGAAGGCCTCCATTCCGCGAACGTACAAGCCCTAGCTCTCGCCGGTCTCACAAATGTTTTTGGTCTGGGGATTGGTGCTACTAATGCTTCCTCCTCGAGCGCCGTTGTGATGACAACGCTTCACCGGCCGAGCAGCGTGAAACAATTCGGAAATTTTCCTAATAACATTGGTCAGTCCGCTAGTGCCGATGAACTGACTCCAAAGCGAGGTTTGGTTACCAGATACTAAAGAACACACACTCTTGACTGTTGTTGTTAAAGCAATACAAAAGAAAGCGTGTACGACAGCACACCCATCTTTTTCACTCTATTTATCTGTCTATCTTTACCTCTCTTTCTATCTATCTATCTATCTATCTATCTATCTATCTCTCTTTCTCTCTCTCTCTCTCTCTCTCTCTTGACATTTTATTTTTTGTACTCTTTAGTCGGTCGCATTTGCTTGCTTGTTTGTTTTTACTAACATGATTTACTAAACAGCTTGTTACCTTTGGTTTTCAAAACAAAATTGGGAATCGTTCGAGTTTTTCTCTTGTATTTTTAACTTCCTTTTTGTCTCAAACAAACACAATCTGTTTGTGTAAACAACATAATGGTTCCTTTAACGAATTCAGAAATTGGCGTGTATAAAAAATACCAAAGATGATCCCACCTCTAGACCAGACATTCAACCATTGTCACAATATAACGTAAACCAGACCAGTTTTTATGTCATGTCGCTAATTTGTGTATATAAATGTCGTGATGAGACTGTAACTTTGTTCCGTTGGATAACTGTAAATTGTTTTTTTAGCTTTACTTAACTGTCTGTCATATTATCTTTCCTTCCGTCGTTCGTCGAGCACTTTTGCACTGTTTCTCTCTTGTCTTTCTCTCTGTCTAACCGTTATACTTCCATTGAGCTGTATTGAATATTACAATTTAAATATGTGCTACACACAAAACTATTTTGTCTCTCTGCGTATGTTATGAAGTGACCGTCTGATTTGTGAGTTTTTGCTGTCGCTTTTTATGTGCAGTTTTGTCCGAAGAACCGTAATGTTTGAAAAAATAGTAATTTAATAATCCTCTAACCCATTAAATGTCATTGTTGAAAGGAGGAATATTTTTGTAACTCGGGTTTGTTGGAATTTTCAGTTTACGAGAAAGTCGTATTTAATAATGGACGATTAGGTGAAGATATTGGCAAGGGCCTGAAAGGTTCAGAGAGACAGGCCCTGTCCCTTCCAGGTGTTGTGGGTTCAGCCGAAGGCCTTGTACTTCGGGTACGACCTTTTTTACGACTACAATTATGTTGACGTCACATCTGTCTACTATTTCTCATTAATGGAAACTTTTTTTGTTGAAAATTTATTCCGAATTGTAGGTGCTCACCCAGCAAGGTTTAGGGAAATATTGTAATGATCCCGAGTTTGTTAAGTACACATCCAAAGAGATGCAAGAAGCGTTGGAGATGACTGAAGAAGAAATGGACCGGGCTGCTCATAGGATTCTCTTGCAAGAAAGCATAGAAGGAGTACGTATCCTCTCCTTTGCTGACCTTCACAAGGCTCTGGAGGAGGAAACGGTTAGTGGAGGAAAGGCAGAACCGAATTTTTCGTCGCTTGATGTAGAAAAGCAGCAGCCAACGGTAGAAGACGAGGTAGAGGACATGGACGAGGTAGAGGATATGGAGGAGGAGGAGGAAATGGAAGAAGAAGACGAGATGGATGAAGAGGCTGTTGAAAATGCAGAAGAGGATGAAATGGATGAAGAGAATTTAGAAGATGATGTGGACGACGAAGACATTGAAGGACTGCCGTAATAAGAAGAAGAAACAAAAAACATAAAAATGGTAGTGATGGTTTCAGGAGATTTTTTCTTCCTCTTCCTATGCTCTCCTGAGAATCATTCCTCACATGCAAGTCACAGAAACTATTTTTATTTTGTGGGGAATGTTTGCTCCATTTAATGTATAAAATATATAGATATATACACATAAGATATATATACACTACATAAGAGTAACAAAACAATTTTACCATTTTACCGTTTATGACAGTTTAAGATTTTTTATGTAAATTGTTTGTTTCTATTGGAAAAGGGAAAATACTGTCGGATGTACCAAACGTACATTTGATACTCCAACCTAAGGTGTTAGACAGTAATTACATTTTAAATAGTAGATAGGAGTGAAATATAAAGTGTAAATGTTGTATTAAATGATGTTGTTACTCAAATCTTGTACTCTTCTCACTTTTTGACTGGTGCTGCTATATGCTCTCTGGTGCTGTAAAGGCACCGTTGGTTTGGTGATGGTGGTGACTTATGATAAATGTGATAAGTATGGTGGCGGTGGTGATGTTGCTGATTATATTACCTTTTTAAGAGGAACAGGTGTGTTATTTGAGAATATTGTAGGATTGCAGTATAATTAGTCATGTACATAATAAATAATGAAATCTACAGTCATATTTAAGTACTCCCATTGTTACTGTTACAATTAGTCATATATCCTGTATATGCCAACCGACAAAGCTTTGTGCTCTTGGAGCCTCCTATAACCGTTTTCACTTTCCCAGCAACCATAAATGAACACTCGTGTATCTGGACACTTAACATGTCGGTGAGTCATAGGCTAAGGATGGTACTGAATGGCAAAAGATTGGACCTTTTGCTTGTTTGATGGCAAAACGGAATTATCTTGTAAATTTGGTTTCACAAAATGTGAAATATACATAGGCAGCAAAACATAAATGAAATTGTAACAAGAATAACAAGCTGCACAGTGAAATTTGAACAAATTTTTAAAATTATCAAAGTACTGCTCCATACTTCTTGGGACAAAGTAACGCACATGTAATACTATTAATAATATAAATATATACAGAACATAACTGAAATTTAATCTACACCGTAGACAACAAAGTACTGACGTCAAATTGTATGTCTACTACACCGTCATTTCAATATACAACACCTGCAACACAGGTGTTATTGAGCTTTTAAACTCTTTGGATAATAGAATAGTTTAATACATCGTGTATAGGTGTATATCCAAAATGTTAGGATGACGAAATATTTTATCCAGATGTAGGTCGCCGTTACAAGCTATACTAAAAAGGGACAAAGATAACACTCCCGATAATTTGCACTAGACAAGTTCATTTTTTGTGCCCTACCATCCTACAACCTATACCACGTTTTCAGTAAAGAAAATCTTTCAAAGATTGTTTTCGACGGTAAATGAGATATTGGGGGGAGAGAGTGTGTAAATATACGTGAAAAAAGTGGATTAAGAAATGAAATAAAAAAACTTTCTTTTTGAGATTGTCACTTTTTGTTATCAACTAGATAGCAATGATTATTATTACAAGTTTTTATAAGGTGCACAGAGACAGATAGAGTAAGATAAAAGTTTAAGCCGTGTCTTTCCTCTCCCTTTTCCGCAATACAGTATACATCTACAATCTACATTATTAGCTGAGTCGCGTTTTTATCATCAAGAAGTAACAAATTATTAGAAACTTTGTAGTTTGAAGTTTTATACATATATACGAACGAACACATACACAATATATATTAATACAAACACTTGTTAACAGATAACACGTTATTGTACTTGAAATGGACAAATCAATTCAGGTATGCTATATACATATAGGGCAGCATAAAACGATATACAGTTTCTTTGCTGTCGACGACGACGGCCCAACCCAAAACGGGGTCGTCAAATGTTACTTGTTCTATTGTATTTATTCATAGGATATATATATGGGAGCATGCAGGCAGATTGCATGTACTTATAGACATTATGTACATAAAGGATAGAATATTGTTGTAATTAAAGTCATTTTAAACATGTGGACTCCTTCAGATGACATGGCCATATTACGACTCCAACAAGTTTGTTTGTCATCTATGCGGTCAATGGTCATGTCAAGTTTGCAATCTGAATGCACTTACGATTTTACACGCAGGAAGTGGAAGACAGTCGATTTTGTTCCTCCTTCCTTCTTACTGAGGACAAGATCATCTACGGCGAGAAGAAACTTCCATTTCGTACTTTTTTGGTGATTCGATTGATTACATCACTAAGAATGTGTTACAAATTACACCGACCTCTCTCATTGTCTACTGCTGCGAAGAGCAGAAGAATCGTTATAGAAATATTTATATAGCTTGTAATACAAAATATATTGTACATAAAATATATACTGCTATCATTATTTGGCGCATGCCACAAAGATTTTAAAAAATTACTCTCGTGGAGAAAATTAGGATAGTTTTCACCTGGAGATCATGTCCACCCACTCGAAAGCAGGAGTTTGAAAAAAGAGACATGTCCCTTCGTAACCGATATTTTTGGGTAAACGTTGTAGTAGTACTTACCAATGACCATACCAGTTTCCTATTCCCACAAGCAATTACGAAAGGAAGGTAAAGAATTTTATACAATGAGAACCAGTGTAAAATTTTACCACTCAAATTTTCAATTTTTATATCCGGATCATCAAAAGAAATAATACGGTAGCCGTAGAAAACAAACTCCTGTGGCAGTTAGTTATATAGCCATATAGACTTGTATAAGAGTGTTGGGTACATTTAGGTTAAACCAAAGTAGGCAATAGATTTTTCACTACTTTCCCCGTTGCGACTTTGAACTGCACTGCTCAAATTTTTTTACATGCTTGGTTCCATGTAGAAATGTAACTAGTTACACACTGACGTTGTTGGCTGGATACAAATGATACTTTACTGCTGAGATGAAAACACAAATTGCACCATAAACCTGAACATCGCAGAGTCGCAGCACAAAAAAATATCAACATAATATCCATTTTGTAAATATTTCTATATATCCCTACAATATTTAATGAAATATATATCTATAACAATTTGACCCGTCGTTAGAAAAAAAATTGTTCTCTTTCGAGAAAGTTAATTGATCTTTACCCTCTGTGCTCCTCGTCGGAATGCATATTCTCTTCTACCATAAAATTTATACTGTTACCAACACAAAATTTATACATACATGAAATAATAACTAATAACCAGACAAATTATCCAGATATTAGAAAAAAACCTGTTAGTTAGAGAATATATTTAAATATGAACAAAACGTGTGCCTCCAAACAAACTAGAGTTAACAAAACAAAAGTTTTCTATAATGAAAAACTGTTACACAGTTGACAGTTATAAAACGACGACGAAAAATGAAACTTTTCTCTATGGAAAATGATACAAACGCTTGTAAATGCCAAAACGTCAGATACATGACCCAGCAACAAAGAAAAAAAAGTTACGTTAAACTATATATTATAATATATATAGATATCTATTTAAATCGACTGTTTTTACGGCGACAAGGAGACAAACAAAATCAAACCACCTTTTTAACTTAGCCACCATACTTATCGATAGGGTAGCAGAGTAGCAGTAGAATTAAAGGAGTGGGTGGACACGGAACATATATAATATATACATGATATTTATTTCTGTTGTAGTTTTTTAAGAAATCACAGAATTAACATTGACGACGTCTATTATAGAAAATGCTACAAACCAAGATACATACTTTTGAATTTTATCTAAACACTATATTAAATACTTTATAAAGTGAGTAATTATATTACATTATAAATAAATATATATATACATATATATAAAAAAAATTATCGTCTTGTTCTCGGATTCTGTACATCTTGAACGAGTATACTAGGCATTTTTACGACCACGTGATTCTTATTAAATATTACGATATTAATCATACTACTTGTTTGTACTGGATGACCGGATACCTGTTAACTGTTTAATTAAATGTTTACGTGTGTATTTAAGGTGTGCATGACATTTAAAAAAACAAGAGCCGTGATGCGTGACATTTAGGTAGCAGTTTGTTGTTAAATAAAGAAGGAATATGAGTTTTCTGATGATGTGTGTGTTTAAATGACTGTTAAACGGACTGCAAGGAAACGTGTCTGCGTAACTGTTAATTACTCTCGTAGTGTACAATCGTCTTCAAGGGTGGATAAAGGGACATGAAAAAATAATGTTTACCCATTTTAAATTGGAGATAAAAAAACAGGTACTCTTTTATGTATACTATACATTTTACCCGTCTACTTTTCCTTGTAATTGTTATGCTACCATAGTACTAAAAATGTTTGGTGGAAAAAAAAGTTTTCAAGTACAACATACATTAAACAATATGTGTTTATTAAGTTGTAATTAAATACTGTCTTTATAGTCGCACACGAAAAAGCAGGGAGATATGCTTAGTATTTAAGTATTACATTTACGTTTGTTGTGCGATACATGTCATTATTTTTAGTGGGTAAAAAAACAACATGGACACACACGAGGAAATATTTATATCAGCAAAAGGGAAAAAAAGTTGGTGTAATTTTCAACTTAAAATCTATATAGGTCTTATTATTGTAACAACAACAACAAAAACATGCACACACACATATATACACACACACTTATTTATTGAAAGGAATAAAAACAATAAAACATAATAATACACATTTTTTACATATATATCGTCACACAGCTACAGTGGAAGAAAATATGTAGTTAAGGAGTTGGAGGAAGAAGACGATATATAAAGGGGAAATCAACTATCTTGATAAGTTTTTTGGATGTTGAAATACTTACCATCATACATATTATTATTATTATTATTATTATTATTATTGCAATCATTATTATATTATATTTAATAATCTTTGACAATAAAAACCGCATAAAGGATTAAGAAAAAAATGTCGTTTTTTTGTACGTTGTAATGACGTACACGTTTTTGTCAGACGTAAGCGTATACAATTTTAGTGGGAAGGATTTTCATCATCATCATTATTGATTGATTATTATCATCGTCAACTTTGGGTTCTGACTGGGAAATTATAAATTCAAATAAAGTTGAGTGTTTCTAGTTCAGCTGGCGAGAAAAATGAGATTCATACGAGACGACAAGATGAATTTGCGATGGACAGATGATATGCTACTGCCAAGGTGCAATTTATTCACTTGGAACCACAGCCGAATCTTGTATCCTTGTCGATCAAACAAATTATCAAGTCAAATGATGTTGGTATTCGGCTGAATCGACGACAAACATGTTTTAGTTTATTAATTTATTTCACAACATTCATCTTTCCATTTTATCTTGAAGCGAAAAAGCCGTTATTAATGTAAACTTTTCTGTGGTGATTTCACTAGACCGGATATTGCACCAAGCTTGGCAAAAGCGGGGTAGTTTAATTGACAGAGTTCTTTGCTTACATTTTTCAGCCAGATGCAATCGTATAATCGATTCTACAGAATAGTTGACAATCTATTTAAATTCTTGAATTTTGTTAATTTTTATCCTTGTCATTATCAGTACTCATTGTCGGTCGATATCCTCGTACAATCTGCATATTGCACGAATGACAGCCAGAAGGTGACTACTACATATATAAAACCAAGGATAAAATATACGGAATACAGAGAACTTAAAAATCCAAAATATTTTGTATTTAGGATATATCCATGCAACTGGCGACCGACGATGGTTTACTTCCATATCAGAAATCATACCCATCACTTCATGCAGGAAACATTGAAATTGAAGATGAAATAAAATTTTAAATGATCGCGGCATCTAATTTATACAGCCTCATTTCTTCTCATAAAGAAATTTTAAATTTCTTTGAAGTTGAATTTGAATTTGGATCATTTTAATTTCTTAAAGAAACTTTTTACATGGAGTAAATTAAGCTGATACAAATGATACCAACCGTTATGTATGATGCTAACAGGGCCATTTTAAAAATCCAAACCAATAAATTAAGATGAGGTCAACAAATGATCTACCGAATTTTATTGTTGTTTTAGACATCAGCACACAAAGCCGTCTGCGTCGTTTTTTCCTTGTTTTCAGTCGACCCCGCCTGAAACAGCAACTTCGGCAAGAAACCCTCTTGCAAGGTAAAATCATGAACGATTTTACATTCTGTTGTATGCACGTGGAATGGAAACTAAACAATTGTAAAAACCGTAACGTATGACCTACCTTTAGACGAAAAAAAAACAAGTACCCTAAAATCCTACACCTATGCCCTTATTAGTTTGTTAGTATTACAGTTGTACCTGAAATAATTGTTCCTTTTACAATCTCGAAACAATTTTTTTTAAAGTATTTAAAAAACCTTCTGTTTTGTTTTTAAACGTTGTTGGTTGGAAATTGGAATGAGAAATACTAACAAAGTTACTACCGCCCGACTCCCAAATGGTGGCAACATTGCTTTTAATTTGTATCTTTGTCAGCAAAAAGGTAAATATACCTACATATGCAAAACAAGGCTACATAAGCATGGCATTGTACCTACAAAAAAATTTATTGCCAGAGGACATAATTTAACCTAACGTCTATGTTGAAACCATTTTATTTGTTTCGTATTTGTAAATTGAGCAAAATGATGTCACTATGTGTTGCCTGGGGATGTACTTGAAATTTTTATTTTTACATTTGTAAACACGTCACACTGCACAATCTGAAAATTAGAAACAAAGAAAATACGTATTTATGATGATATCGGTTCTATTCTGCAAAAGTTGAAGGTTGGCTTTGTAGGTTGTTAGTCCAGAGAGTACAGAAAAAGAAAGAAAATATTGTAAAAATAAGAACATGTCTTGAGTGAGACTCTCTTTAACTAACCCAAGGATAGAAGAAATTGTTGACGGCAGTGATTTGTGCTGGAAGCACGCATTGAAAACGATCTACTCATTCATGCATTAATAGATAGATCGATACAAGTTTTATCGTTAGACATATTGGGGAGATTTGCGACATTAATATTGGCACTGTTTTATTATTGCATTGAGGTGATCGCAGTTATTTTTTGCAATTGTCTTGCCATATTGCCAAAAATAAGGCATTGCAACAGGGCTTAAGTAGTTCCCTTATTTGTGCCGGGCAGCAGCGTATTTGCTGGAATTTGCAGCTTGTGAGTTACTTGAAGTCATTAACAGTAATGCTTAGGCTGGCGAAGCGATACAACAGTTCCGTAGCGGCAGCGGCTGAAGCGTACAAACACTATGACGCAATTCCGGGACCGAAATGCTACCCATATGTGGGTAGCGTTCCGAATTATTTACCAGTAATTGGTAGGTTGTTGGTTATAACAGTTCGGAGCAGAGGTACATATAAATGAATAATGAAATAATGAATTATATAATGTGCATGGAAACTTTGACAGGAAAGTATGACAATAGTGACGCTGTTAAATCTGGTATTCGCAAGTTCTACGAATTCGGTTCCATCTATAAAGAGCGATTTTTTGGACAAGAGGTCGTGTTCCTTTATGACCCCAAGGACATTGAAACTTTATTTCGCAAAGCGGGAAACAGTCGTAGAAGTCATTCGACCCTGGGCCATGTTCGAATCAACTCAGAGGTTCACGTTAACGGGGGTATACTGTACGAGTAAGTTCCGATTCATAATTTCCTGACATTTTTCCAGCAGTAATTACAAAATTCGACTAGTTCCGATATTCATTTTCAACGGGACTTGTATGTGTGACACATTTAAGAAATGGAGCGAAATGGTCGAAACTTCGCACTGGGAGTCAGCAATCGCTAACAATGGATGCAGTTAAAGAATATCTGCCGAAAGTTGATCAGTTGACATTGCGATTCCTGCAAAAGATTAAGGATGACCCAATGACTGCGAACGTAATGGAAAAGGATTTTCTTCTTGCACTTCTTGCTCATAATTGCGATGGTAAGTTGACAAGTAGTTTGTACTGGAGCAAATTATGTGTACACGTCCCCTGCAGGTTTGACATGAGACACTACCACTATTTAATCAATGAAAGGTAGCAGTTTCTTTGATTTAAAATGGGACCGTGCACTTTGCATTGATGGTACAAATGTTCACTTGTTGTGGCCACGTTTCACTTTGTCCTCCCACGTATAACGAACGGTACATGCATGTCTGTGTAGCATGAGGCCTAAATATGTAAGAAACCCTTCCAAAACAGGAAGTTTACACACAGCCACTCTCTGCACCTAACCTCTTTGTTTTTTATCCACGCTTAACAGTTATGGGCTACTTGCTGTTCGGGTTCAACTGGGACTGTATAAATGAAGTATTGGATGACAACGCGACAACCACTCGAGTTATTCACTCGTCAACGTATTTTAATCGCATGATGGCCACTATGGATAACGGACCTATGCTTTGGAAAATGTTTCAAACTCCGCTTTACAAAAAGTTGAAAAAATGTAGTGAGGAAGTGGACTTGTAAGTGGTTTAATGATATTCCTCTAAAACGTTGTCTGACTGGCCTGGACTTAAAAAGCAGTTGATCGATGAACTTTATAAATGCTAGCTTTCCTATACGAGAAGTTCAAAAACGGCTACGTGATCGGTCACTTGCAGACGGCCCGGGGATTTTAAATAAGTGGATTAATGAAGGGCAATTAAGTGGGAAGACTATGATAACGGTTCTCGCGGATATGCTGTTGGCAGGAATTGATACGGTAACAGGTTAAAGGTTTTTGTTGTTTTTATACCAAGCTTACTGGTAACATCACCCAATTTTTAAATTTTGCCTCCTAGACCTCGTACACACTAGGCTTTGCTATGTATAATCTCTGCGTGAACAAAGCCGCCCAAGACAAGTTGTATGCAGAAATCGTAAAACTAAAATCCGAAATAGGAACGTCCGGAGAACACAACTCTGTCCAAGAGTTAGAAGCCTTGTCACAGGCAAAATATTTACGGCAAGTTGTGAAGGAATCATTGCGGCTTTTTCCCGTGTCCGTTGGCACCAGCCGTACATTAGAAAAGCCTTGTGTTATCGGAGGGTATCAATTCCCAGCGAACGTAAGTTTTCAAATTAATTTTAGCAGAAACCGAATGCCACAACTACTACAATTTTGATTAACTAAACGCGCACTATTTATAGGTGACCATCATTACTCTGAACCAAGTTACAAGTCGTCTCGAGGAGTTCGTGGAACGAGGCAACGAATTCATTCCAGAGCGATACGATGCTGATAGTGGATTCAAAAAAATACCTCCATTCACCTCACTCCCGTTTGGACACGGAGCAAGAGGGTGTATTGGAAGAAGGGCAGCGGAGATGACGATGTACACATTTCTCTTCCGGGTATAAGCTCTATTATAAGATATTACAAACTAGAAAACATTTGCAAACGTCTGCTAAAGTTTACTTGTATACTTTTTTCAATTTTTCAGCTCATTGGAGAGTATGAAATTCGTTGGACAGGAAAAAAGCCATTGGGATATGTGACCTATTCACTCACGGAACCGAATGGTCCTTTACATTTTGAGTTCCGTAAACGTGATCCTCCTCGTGAAAGATTTTAGGAATCATAACACGACACTAATACACCACCAGAGGCCTACTATTGTACCGTCTGCATGTTTTGCTACAGGCGGTCGGAAAATGGAATGATTTTATTTTGAATTACATGACAAGTTTTATGGAAGATATGACAGGGGTAGTTTTCAATTTTGTAACTTTATTTCTTCATACTTTGTAGAATTTTACAAATAAATTTTAAAAGATGAATTTTACATTTACACCTGACTAAACATTCAATACAATAATTATTACCATCACCAGTAAATTATTATAACCGGTTGCATATTGAAAAGCAAATTAAAATATAGATACAAGGACATTATCAACATTATATTGTGATTATCAACAATTAACACGGAATTATTTAGATCATCATACGTAAACATTTAGTTACAAGCAAGTTGCAAGTTGTATCATGGGTCACTCCATTAGTGAAGACAAGATATCAACATTTAGACATTTACAAATATTTATTATTCCACAAATCGCAGTTATACCAACTCCATTTATCATATACTTGGTACATTTGGTTAGAGAGGAGAACCCTCACCTTCTTTTGTGTGTTTTTGCTAATATCGAAAGCAAAGATGTGTAAACGAACATTTTAAACGCTATTTAATGTGCTAAAATACACTAAAGATTGTACATCAACTTTTCAATTTACAAGATATTAAAAGTACATTATTAATATTTCCTCCTAAATGTAAATGTTTATATTTTAAAAGAAAGTCTTAATGTTTCCTGCGAATTTCCAAAGTCCAAATGGAATTTTCACTCACAGGTGGGTATCTGACAGACAAATAACCATATTTAAACATGACAGTTAAAATTTTATTAATGCAGTAAAATTATAATATGCGCTTAAATAAAAAATAAGTTTCATTCAAATTGTGTAATTAGAACACCTTTCGCTAATTTCCCAGTCTATGATCTCTCCCTTGTTTAAACATATTTTCCTTGTACACAAATATTCACAATTTAATTGTATTTTGTTTGACACTTACATGTCATCCATAAATATAATTTAATTTAACAGATAAACTACGTACTACATCAATATTATATAATTACATAATTAATTAATTACTCATCTGTGAGTTTAAACCGTCTTTTTGCAAATTTGATATTTCAATTTAACAAGTTAAAGAAAAATTAACTTACAAGTTATGTATCAATGTGGTATAAGGAAATGGTGAAATTACTATTCGTTTACTCTGCCGATGTAAAATACTCGTGTGTCGTGTTGATTTGATTCAACAACAAAGTATACAATACATCATCATAATCATGACTTAACTTGGTATGCATCCAGTAATAATTAAATATAGTATATAACCTCCCGTTATTTACATTAATGAAGTCACATGTCATAACTGCATGCAATACTTATACTACCACAACTACTTAATGTATTTAAATACCAAACTCAAATAAAGAGAAAAATATGTAAATGTCATTAAATTCGATTATATGACAGCGATCATTCCTGCATTTCATCGAGAGCGCAAACATGAAAATCACCTTTTCATTGTTTCAATTTAAATGTACGGCGGTGACAACGAGAGGTCGCTACCACTGCTGCAACCACTGTCAGCAAGGAGAAAGACGTCTCGCTGGTTATCAAGATTATTTTGTTGGCGAGACCCCTCCTCTATTTTGTAAGTGGCCGCCCTGGATATAGCGCACAATTGGGATACAGTCAGATTGCCTTCATTAATGGCCTTAATGACATTATCGAAGGTCGTATTAGATGGTGGCTCCGGGTAGACTGGTTCCTCTTGGAAGATTCCATTAATAAGGGGATCCTTGGTGGTAGTGCACACAATTTCAGATAAATCATCATCAGTAGTAGAATAGCATGTCTCTTCCAACAATATACTCCCATTTGCAAGGATGTAGTTCGCCGGATATATTTCCCACTGAGGCAAGTCTTTTGGCCGAGCCACAGTCATGTCAACATCTGCAAAATATTTCAATTCATTTGGTTCAGCAGAATCATATCACTGTTAATTAATAACAGCATCTCCGACTTACCGGAGCAATATACCATGCGAGTTGGACTCAATAGGATAATTAGGATTTAACGTACCAGAGGTGTTTGAAGCTTCCTTTTCAGTAATGGTGGATACTTGATTCGGAGATGAAACACTTGCCTTCTTCTGGCCAATCTGCATTTTAGTATTTCTACCTTTCTGATTCCCTGCATTGGATCTTGACATCTCGGTCTTTTCTGGACTAGCAGGGGTCACATCCATAGCAGAACAATTTCCTTGTATTTCCTCGACGCTGACAGTAGTTTCTGAACTGTAGTCAGTGAAAGCAGACGGAGGAGTTGCCACAGTCCCTGGTGCTGCAAAAGAACTTTGTGCCGGAGCCATACTGTTTCTTTTCGCGGGTGAAAGGCGGTTTGCCTCCATGTGAATTTCTTTGGCCTTTTTATTAGCAAGTTGCCTTGCAGTTTTTCCAGCTTCAAGCACAGCTAAAATATCTACAAACTCATTATATTGTGGCAAGGAAGACTGAAATTGAAAACTCCGACGATGCTTTCCTGTTTTGGAGTGTTCCATTAAGCAATTTTTATGGGCCCGAATGAAACAGTTACAAAAAGGACATCTAACTCTGGTAGGGTCGTTCGGGCACGGTCGTATCCAAGCTGCATTTCAAAGTAATATTGATATTCTTGTCATTAAACCTGCCTTTAATCAGAAATAGTGTAATTAAAACATATCAATTAAGGAAAAATGAACGAACGTCTTAGTAATGGTTCCCTTAGCCATTTTGGATTGTACGTTTTGACTTTTCTCTGAGGGCGTAGTGGACTTCGTGCTTGCTGCCCTACCATGGGACTTGAAATGCGGTGTCGTGAAGATGACGCCATCTGGAATGTCAATTTGTTTTCATTAGTCTTTTTTTCGAAATTATCAGGGTACCAATGACCAAACATCCTTCCTATCTTAACATGAATACGCAAAGCTTCAATCTTGTTTTAATTTAATCCATTTATACCAACGATCACCATAATATTTTGAATTCAAGTAGTAAATTATAGCATTTTTGTTAGTGTTTGTAGTTAGGTTTTCAAGTTGATGCTTGTATTTTTTAAGTACCTTGGAAAAATCCATTACTCTATATGAGTTTCCGGTGGGTATTGTGACCCTCCAACTTTGAGCTTGAGTTTATATCAGTTAACCCCCAAATGTAAATTACGACAGATGACGGATGTCACTGTTGACTGCCAATATGATAATTTACTAGTTTTTTGTTTATTATTTTGTAATTATTTAATCGTGAATTATCAACCTTCTACTTCCTACCTATTCACGCCGTAATAATATTTGTCAGTGTCTTTCTTTTAACTTCGTTAAACCCCACACGTATATAATATGTACGTGAAACGAGGACAGGATTGTAGTATCGTCCAGTTGTTACGTGTATTGCCAAATTACTAAAAAAATAGAAATATCACCACAGCCAATATAACAGGATTCTGAAATGGTTGTGACACCTATCACCTCTACATGATTTGTATTACACTACACCTTGGTATCGTTTAAGTGGAATTGCACAATTCCCAGAAAATAACTCAGTATTCATTCTTTTCTTCTTAATCCTTATCAACTGCACTTTTTATTTCTCTTTTGTCTTTATTCTAGATAAATGGGACAAATATAGGTAGGTGCGATACCAACGTCACGAATGCATTTATCGCAGAAGAAACAGGCAACTTATACAGCTTATGAATTATGAATTACTATTCACCGTAGTACAATTGCACACTTCAGGCTGGAGCCTTAATATTAAAAAATATTTCGACCCCACCATCCAGAAGACTAACATGACAATGTAAGTACGCCAAGCTGGTTGGTGACTCTTTTAGGGTTCGTTTAAAATGAAAGCAATTTCTAACAGTGTAATCCAATATCTCAAAAGCAGCGTCAACTCCTTTATGCGCGGAAAATAAACAGTTAACCTATTATGTCTTGTAAATTACTATGCGACTGATTTTCAGCTTCACAAACAGCTATTCATATAAACGTTGTAAAGGGGCTCATTTCCCCTACAAATGACGTACTGGAACCAAACTAGTATCTCCTAGCGTAGATGACAAAGAACCACAACTGTAGAGAAACGATTTTCATTAGCAAGCATCGAACAGTAAGGTTTCACAAGGGAAAATTCCATTACTGCGATTTCTGTTTAGGACGGGGCGTCGTCTTCGGAAAGCGTAGCTCTAAGCAATCTAAAAACTAATTACAAATTAGCTTCGGAGTGGCTGTAATTGTATTATTGACTGACTAAAATGACTGGCTGATGTAACCAACAAACCAACATACCCTCCACTTCTGGTGAAGACAAAAAGTTGAGTTGCTTTCTTCACAACTGAGAAGTGAGCGTCACTTGTAAGTCGATTCTACCGTATATTTTCTACGTTGTTGCTATGAGCGAATTTAGAAGATTTAACAAGTAAGAATACATCAACAGGAGAAAGGTGAAAAGAGCTTACCATTTTCCATTCAAATTTCAAATCGTTAACTAGCCAGTTTATAGTTAACCTTTCCACAATCAACCAGTAGTTGCAAGAACTAACCTGTCAACTGTAATTCTAAAGATAACCCGTTTGCTGCGCAACCTATGTTGGAATCCCGAATAATTCTCAAAATCATTACATGCATTGGCATAATAATCGGGGGGGGTTGAGGGGAACAAATCCCCTACGATTAATTGTTTAAAAAATCGGGGTTTTTTTTCCCTTCTCACTTTTCTCGGTTAAGTGCCATAAGGGATAATATGGTTTCAATTTTCGTCTTCATCTCTCGAATATCATGCTTTACTGTTTTAAAATTAAGTATCATACATGAATGGGTGAAAACTATCAATGACGGCTCTATTAAATAGTTATGGTTCTTACAGCGATATTCCAAAGTGGACTATTCACGTCGTACGTTGTAAACTAAAAACGTTGTAATTAAAATGGAAATTTAAAAAGAAGAACGTTTCAAACAAACTGTTTTTAAATTCAATCACTATTTTCCCACTTTTCACTTGTAAATCCCTTACAACTTGCAATATTTGTGCAGCACTATTTGTAATGCAGAGAAAATTAAGTTGGTTATAGAGACCTTTCCCCAAAACTGCTGCTACGATTCTTTTCCCCTCAGACCGTAGCCCCAACTAATGGCTATTGACAACAATTTCGATCAAAATAAGCCGTTTCCTGGCCCCTGGAGGGTGTGCTCTGCCCAGTTCCTAACACAATGTTTCTCTCGCCTATCGGTCGTTGTATAACCACCGGGAGGAACATCTGCATACTAGGACTGAAGCGACAAATACGACCACACTTATGCCTTTGTTAGTCTCGTGAGGAAGTAAAAAGTTAACGTGAAACATAACGCATACATGCATTACACGTTATCATTTTAAAGTTAAAGTCGTAGACGTATTCTCCTGTACTTTTCTCAACACAGTCACGTCTTCGTTGTTTTAAATATTAAATTAAGCTTCTGTGCATCCTTGCAAGCAGTAGTAGTATGTATCACGGTGGACTTTCACACAGAAATACATGAGAACCAAGGAAACGGTTTTCCTTGCAAGACAATTATCCATATTAGTAGACTTGCTTGCCCAATAGAATGCAGAGGAATGGACCCATACAAAAAAGACTGTTGCTTGGGCCCTTCTGATTTGCATATTGTGATAAAAAGTAGCATCTGTTAATAACGTTTTTTGTGTGGCTGGCTGGAGCAACCACTATGAATGAGATTCGATTGGCAAAGCTTTCAACTGGTAAAACATAAGCGGCGTCTATGGTGGTAGTGCAGTCGCAATGGTGATTAAAGATGTATGCATACAGAGGAATACGACATTGAGTTCTCTTTTTCTTACTGCTTTTAGCAGGGGGATAGGAGAACAATGTTTTTTCGCCTGTGCATCCTGACACAAACTTGCCTTGGATGCAGCTAGTGCAGCATCTACTCTCTGCAGATAAAGGAGGATAACTGAAGATTTTTGAACTTTATGCAAAGTAAAAGCACTTTCTCAATATTACCGATTGGCGACCATCGTATGCAAAATTCATTTTATGCGAAACTGCGCACATCAGCAGTTGTCTAGACTCTGGATTCGTGTAGTAACTGTAATCTGTAGTCAATAGTAAAATATGCAATAAGACTGGCAGGTAAAATTGATTTTAACATTACCAGCACCAGCATGCATCGCTAAAAGTTAATTGTGTTCGTGTGCCTGGTTTCATTTAGTCCGGATTACTAGGTTAAAAGTAAATTTAGTGAAATGAAGATAGCCCTTCAGCGTAGCCCTCCATAGCGCCTCTCGTCTCACATAAGATCAATGATCAACACAAATACGTTCATAATAATAAATTTGGGGTTTGTAATAATCGTACAAAAGTGAAGTCCTACTTGTGAAGTAATAAAAATAAAATGTATTCGTTTCTATCATCACTGTGTTCATATAACCACAATTCATAATAATATGGGTGTACTATATTACACTACTGTATGGTCAATATATGGTAAGGGCGGTGATGAGAAGCTGGCGAGTGCATGATAATGGTGATGAAGAGACAGGAAAAGAGAAAAAATGCATATGGAATCTGAATATCGTATCACCTATTCATTACTTCTTTTGCATGAACAATATCACACACACACACACACACATGATGTGATGTTCTGTATTGTCTGATACGACGAAAAGCGACTTCTTGTTGATGCAATCCTGCTGGCACAATTTTTTTTGCATGTGAAGAGTGATGATGGGACACCGCTATATCCATATTCGCAATCACCTTCCCGCTACCCAAATTTCGACCTAAATTGTGTTATGATGAGTTTTCAATAATTCGAGCTAATTTTTAATCTCTCGTCTTTATTCCGAAAGACCGATGCTGAAAGTATGTTAGGTCAATGATTCTTGAGGAACGGATGTGGGAATAAACAAAATGCAGTAGTTTAATGCATCCTTCGGAGTAATAATAATATCAAGTATGTACCTATAACAACGCTACAAATTGTTTCGTTTAACAAAAACAAAATAAAATCCATAAACTCCGTCATAAAAATGAAATGTTCCCGTTCCCATATATATTATATATACTATGAAATGGAATAAAATATTGAATGTAGCGTACAAATACCAGCATGTTTACACTAATCGATCATGTCAACAAAGAAGAATTATGCTTATGCACCTATTTTATCATTACCGGACGTTAACCTTTTTACCGACGACTGTCAACTGTGACAAATTGAATAAGTTTTAAAAATCAGATTATCCTTAACTGTACGACGGGCTTGCATACATACCTAATTGATGTTGAATGCATTATGAACTGCATAAAATTACCGTAATTTTCTCTCATTTGCCCCTTGCCTCAATTTATAGTCGACCCTGTTTATACCCCTCAGGGGCGAAGGGTTTTTAAATTTTCCGTTACCATAAACACAATGATTGTTGCTCCAAATTACAGCCGAGGCACGACGAGGAAAATTTGTAAATATACCTCGGTTTATCATCAGAGAATTTACGGTATGTGGTATGTCCCTACATACTCAGACATGGTCTCAATAGTTTTTTAAAATGCAAATACAACTGTTTAACACAGCATATTATAATGTTACCTTGTATTATGTATACCTACTTACTTTATGCACAAAGTAAAAATATTGCACAAGTCTGCCATTCCATAGTACCTGGTAATATGACAAAGACAGGATGTGATTTTGACAAAGCATTTTTTAGTCCTGATAAAATTCAAAAAATATTTTAATAAACATGAAACACCTATCAATATCAATCATCTTTGCAAATTTGTTGATATTCCAAATGCGCTTAATACCCCAAATTATTATATGCGACACATTATTCTCCTTCTGCACATAAGCTATAAGAAAGATACATACACATCTTCGATGGACCTCTCCCCCCGTCTGCTGCTTCATAACAGATCGAATTGCTGCTTCTACTTCTGCATTAATTTTTGTACACGCGTCGTGTACCAATGCAAGGTTGCTGTTGTTTAGCAAAGATGTCCTAAATGCTGAAAAGAATTGTGACAACCTCCCTCTTTCTCCACCGTCAATTGTGCAGATATGAGTAAACAGTATTTCGGCAATTTCGACACGAATATGTATTATTTTTTTATGTTGAAATACAAATATAGACGAATTTACGGCATTTCTCCCATTTCGGGGATACGTGAGAATGTACACGATATTAGTGCTTTGCATTTTCCTTATTGTACAGGTAGCAGCTCCTACAAAAAAAAAGAAAGCAGACGACATGTATGATGATGGTAGAGCGTGAAGGGAAATATTAAGTCGTCTTCATAAGCTGCGCTAGGAGAGGCTGGGACTCAAAAGTGAAGCTCAAATATCTTCCCACTTACTTTTCGAATGGAGTGCAGATTAGTTTAGAAATTTGGCAGTGTGTATTGGTATTATAGCCTTTTTATTTGACTATTAAACAAAAGGAATAGTGATGGCATTGATGGCAAGTTTTATCATCAAACATCAGGGTCACATCTTTTACCTTCATCAGTCAGGGACACATCGATACGTGGCGTTTTTTTCTCTACAGCAGCAGCAAGAAGCTTTTCTCCATCGCTGCTGCTGCTGCTTCTGATACCCCAGGTTTTACCATCTTCACCTGCTTTCCCAACTTCCTTCTATCTCCAGGTTCGTTTTCGTTCCATCTCTCCCCCCCTCCTCCTATCTCCGTTGTCTTCTGTTGTAGTTCGCCATATTCTGCTTTGATTTTTCTCTATCTTCCCCTACCAACCAACTACCTATAAATTTTTCTGGCTAGATGCATAACATATCATAAAATAAAAATGTCTACAGCAATATCGACACACGCTAGTAATTGGGAATCCTTTCTCTGCCCTGCCACCACTACTACCACCTCCGCCTCCACTCCAGGCCTCGTCTTTCCAAACCATCTTCCTGTCTCCCATTACCCCGTCTCAAAACCTCTTCTCTGCTCTGCTCTACCTACTGTCGGTCGAACAGTGGGAGAAAGCCTTGCTTCAGATTGGTGGCGAATGACCTTGGGTGATCAATTCAACTCGAGTACCGTCGTCGAAATATGAAGGCACCCAAAAAAGTCATAGACCTAAGGGAAAGTAATAATATCCCATCATCCTTCGTCATGTATGTATCTTCATCATCTTGTTGCTGCTCCTAACGACTGACGACGATAGCTCGAGCACCACCACCAACCACCATACACACACGCTCTCTCTCTCTCTCTCTCTCTCTCTCTCTTCTAAAAAAACCTCTTGATTATGTCTCGATCCTTCTCTGGCGCTGTTCACACTGGTGAAATAGGAATGCAAAAAACGCGCAGTGCAACGGCAACGGTGTTAGTAGTGTCGTCGTATGTGTGTAGGAGCCGAAGCGAAGGAACTAGATGTTGTAGGATGACTGCTAAAAAACGTTTTTGCATTCACGTTTTATTGCCTCTTGCTCTACAGTGCTTGGTCGCTGCTGCTGCCTTACTTTAAGTGAACTGCTTTTTTTGCTTCAGCAGCAGCAGCAGCAGTATATTTTGTACTGTAAGTTTTGTGAAACCTACTTACTTCGGCACCCTGGCATACACAGACACACTCACACACAGCGATTCAGCGATACATTTGTTGGGGCAGACGAATATAATAATATGTTTGTACATTCCATCGACTGGTGTCTACGTTGTAGTTGTGTGAAGCTCTGTGAGGTTACCTAAACGAGTACGACGACGACGACGAAACGGTACACTGTGTGTGTTTGGTTAGTGTAATAGTTTCTTCCTAGTCACTAGTCGTATCACCTATACGAGTCACCATCATATGACGGACGACGAACGACCAGCACCAAGTAAGTAGTAGTATGAGTATGAAGAGAAGGAGAATAGCAAGGAATAAGGAATAATCATCGTAATAACAGAGAGATCTAGTAGTTTTAAATTAAAAGTGGTAGAAACGGCAACCGACGGAGCTAATGACACGGTAAATTGGATAGGACACAGTGAAAATAGCTAATTAGGGAAGGAGGAAAAAAGGTAGGTTTAATTGGCAATTTGAAACTATCTGGAGCGCTGCAGTAGTCGTTTTTCGTTCTATCTTTTGTACTCTACGGTGGTAGTAGAAATAGAAAGAAAGAGCGACAGAAAGAGAGAGAGAGTGTGTGTGTGTGTGTGTGAGGGGGAAGAAAGGGCTATAAAACGTAGGCTTCATTGGTGGTAGAAGTGTTCACAAGAGCTGACCCGACCCGGGAATTGTATAAAATTAGTTATTTTGAAAAGAGCGTAGGTGAACTGACAAAAAGAGGGTTATTTGAGGGCGATCTTTACAAAAGGAGCAGATTATACACTTCTCTTTCAAACGTCATCTTTTATCGGGGCACGAGAACGTGGGCAGGGGGATGTGCCAGACCGCCTTTGTCAAAATTTAACGGGTGCTGAGAAACTACTTTCGCAAATAGAGTTTACTTGGAATCGGGACAGGCTCGGGTTTTGAGAAGCGTTCCATTTTTAGCAAGTCTGGAGAGTTGTCAGCAGAAGTGGTGAAGCAACTGGGAGGAAAAGTCGCGTATTTTTGCTTAATACGGATAGCAAGCAGTGAACAGAGTTTTTAGCCTTGACAAGGAAATTTTGAGTTCATGAGGCGACGGAGCTTGTAGCTCAGTTTTGGAGGCGCTGCGAGAAGCTGTAAAAGTAGAAGAAGAGCTGAGGCAGGTAGAGAGAGTAAGAGACGTGCACATATTCTCCTTTCCAAGTGTGTCGTTGAACGTTTCATGCATAAAGAAGAGAAGCGAAACGAATTATCGCTTTAACTGAACAGGCTAACTATTAAACAGGAGATTGGTGTGGTTAAGAGGTGAGAACAGGGAGAGCATGTATTGGGCAACTAGACAAAATTGTATCACCGTAGAATTTATTTAATTTAGGGCTTGTTGAAACCGGAAAAGTACACAGCAAAGTTTATATTTTTGTCATTATTTGTATACTTTGCGTGGGAAGTCTGCTTTAATATTAATGTTTTTTTTTATTATCATAGAATTCACAATGGGTATGACGAAAGAGAAAATTGCGATGGCATATCCACTCCATTGGATGGTTTGGGATAATCGGCATGAGGAACTGGAGAAAAAATTGAGTTCAGAACAAACTAAGGTAAGCATGAAGGCGACATTTAAGTACTAACTATTCCATACTTTCAGCAGGAATTTAAACGATTAATGATACAGATTTGAAAGAATAAGTGGCGTACAATGAGATACATCATTTTTTGCCTAGTGCCAACTGCTTTATTCAACCCGCAGATATTAAATAAGATGTTAACTGCGCAGTACCATTGTTTAAGATTTTTTCAAAGAAATGTAAATATACAATTGTCTTGGGACAGAAGTGCAAGCACTTTGAGAATTTGAAATTCATTTGAAAGGTTATATTGTATCTTAAGTTTCGTAAACTTTGAAAGAGTTTTGGAAGTATTTAGTACATTTTCAGAATTTGTTTCAACAGCATACTTACAATTACAAGTTAGGTGCAATGCATCTAGTTTTGTGTTTTGGCATTACTTCTCCCAAACTGACAATTACTTGTGAATGGTAATATTGTTTTAACTAATGACTGATATTATGGTGATGGCATGGTTTCTGGAAATTTCTTCTTCCAAAAACTATTAGAAAGGTTGTATAACACTAATGACTGATCTTGTTTCGACGTTGTCTTTACTTGTGTCGTTAATAACAAGTTCGTCGTAGAGTAATATAGTAACACAAATGAAATTAAAAATGTAAGAAAACAAAAATTAAAAGTGGTATTACCACCAAAAAGTACTAATGATGGCTGCAACAAACTACGTTAATTAATTACAATTATTTAAAAAAGGCTGGCATTTTTTGGATTTAAATATTTGGTGTGGTGATGAATGCTGAAGTTTTGAAAGCTAGTTATTTTCAGATTGTTATTTTAAACCGTGTCACTACTTTTTATACCAGAACAAACAACAATGTGTTTGTCAAGCATTTAATAGTTAACGTTTGCTGATATATTAATATAAACTGAATACAGATAAAACCTAAAATACTTACCCACATAACTTCTCCTCTAAAAAGTACTAATGATGGCTGCAACAAACTACGTTAATTAATTTCAATTATTTAAAAAAGGCTGGCATTTTTTGGATTTAAATATTTGGTGTGATGATGAATGCTGAAGTTTTGAAAACTAGTTATTTTCAGATTGTTATTTTAAACCGGATCATTACTTTTTCTACCAGAACAAACAACAATGTGTTTGTCAAGCATTTAATAGTTAACGTTTGCTGGGATATTAATATAAACTGAATGCAGATAAAACCTGAAATACTTACCGACATAACTTCTCCATATCAGTGTTCATATTTGAACCAACTTTCAAACTAAACTTAACCTCTTTGTTTGTTTTAAATCTTGGATGGAGCCCATCACACACTCAAATCAAATATATTATTCGCAACAATCGATTGGAGAAAATAATTTGTTTTCTTAATTTTATTCGAACTTCAAGATTTTTTCCTAAATAGTTATCGCCCACGCTCATACTCATACAGCCTGTGTGTGTAACCTACACTAGCTGGCAGTAAATACTAGTAACCACCAGTTGTTACTAAAGATTTAAGTACTTCTTTTCGGTAAACTACCTATTTTTGAAACAAAATATTGTTTTTCCCAATCTTTTATTGCTTAGTTTCAGTAATACTTAAAATCAAACTACAAAAATTTAATAAATTTTGGAAAAATATCAGATTATTAAAGAACAAGTTTACTCAAAGATATCTGGATCAACCGATAGGATTCCGTTTAGATAACTTACTGAAAGTTTTTACTGCACCACACCGTTCGTTGCAAACGCTCCGTTCACTCTCAGTTGCATTTAGTAAAACTACGTTCATTACTATTACTATTATTACTACTATTACTACTACTACTGCTTCTATTACCACTATTACTAGTATCATTACTCCTACTATATACTACTACTGCACTGCTACTACTACTATACCACAGTATTAATTAAGCAAGTTCATGTTTTAATGTAGAGCTATAAATAGAGAATAGTAGAAATTACTTTACTACCTTTCACAAATCTCATAGTTGATAGTCAAATGGTACTACTACTACTGAATTCAATTTTATAACATGGATTAAAGTAGGTTACAGTATTTTAAACACTTTTTCATTAGTGGTTCATACAATATAAAAATGTTTCTTCATCAAGCTCGCGTTTCATTCGAAAAATAACAAACTCCTCTTTATCATAGGCTGATGAACTGGAAAAATTTGACCCGAGAGGACGAACACCACTGTTGTTGGCCGTTGTACTTGGTAGAATGGAATGTGCAGTTGCACTATTAAAACGTGGTGCTAACGCCCAGTTTGAACACAAAACTAATTGGACGGGTAAGTTTTACGCTGTATTTTGCATCTTTCAACATTCTACTGTCATTCAGCCATACTCTTTCTGATTTCACTTTTAAATATACGACCATATTCTGTTACATAGTTGTACATGAGGCTGTGTGTCGTGGAGACCCTGAATTGCTTAAAGTAGTCTTGGAGTACCGAGATCTACAAAAGAGAAGCCAACGGGGAGATTTAGTTCCCAATCTCTTAAAACGGTTAAAAGATGTAAGTTTCTGAGGACTGCATCGTGACTAATTAATTGAGAAGATTGACTACTAGAACTCTTTGGCAATAGTTACGTATGGGTAGTTATATTCTACAAATCGTCTCTTTATATTACTTTTTGATAGGCACCTGACTTTTATGTGGAAATGCGATGGGAATTCACTAGTTGGGGTAAGCAGTAGTTGATAAATATTTACACCATTAAAATAACATTACATTAGTATTAATTAAATTTCCAAATTCCTGCTTTCAGTTCCCCTGCTCACTCGGATGTGCCCTGTTAACACACATAGGGTATACAAGATGGGGTCAAATGTTCGGGTAGATAGTAACTTGGGTGGAGTTGAGAATGAGCCCAGACAGGAAGGTGTGTCAGTAATTTTCCAGGGACGAGGTTAGATTTTAATGAATCAATACTAAAATATGGAGAAACAATATAGCATAACTTGTATTTCAGTTGTCAATCTGCATTGTATATTTCAGATGACTGTGTGAAAATGATGGAAATCGATCACGCCACAAAACAAGTATATAGTAACATTATTTTGTCTGGAAATGAAAAGCACAGTAGTCTCCAGGACAGTCGTATGTATGAGAAAACAGTGTCCTATCGACTCTCAAATCCTGCCATGATATCTTATGTGAATTTGGAGAAAATAGCTTTTGAAAGGTAACCATAAACTTATGCTAGATATGGATCAAAATTTCAGTTGAAATGCGCTGTTGTTTAACTTGAGGGGTTCTTGTTGATAGAAATAAGACTGGTATCTGGGGCTGGGGAAGCGATAAGAGTGAAAAGATAAACACCTTTGAATGCAAAGTATTCAGCGCTACAAATGTCGAGCTAGTTACCAAAATTCGTCACGAGCATTTAAGCGAATCGGACAAAAATCGGAGCGAAAATGTAACGAATTTTCAACGTATCCTGAATACTTTTGGAGCCACAGAAACTTCCGAAACGGATGCTAGCGGATCTAACAAACAGGTAATGGCTATTCATTCATTGATCAGTCAATTAGAAGCATAATTTTGTTGTCGGCTGCCAGAAATATGAACATGAGCATTGTTTCGTCTTGTAGGGTGAAGAAGTCGCACAATGTTTACGCGAGATTACGGCAGAAGAATATTTTGACGCTGATGTTGCCCTCGGAGGACGGGACATTGGCAGATCTAAAGAATCCCGAACAAAATTGAACAAGTTCAAAGTAAGTCGACTTGAAATGAAATTTTTAAACGTATTTTATGAAAATTAAAGTGCACTTCTAATTTTAAAACATTAAACGTCTTTGTCAGGCAAATGTGTGGTTATGCGAAAATTATCCATTGAACTTACAAGAACAAGTAATGCCGATTGTGGATATTATGGCGCTTTCAAGTAGTCAGTTTAATAAGCTAAAGGATTTCATTCAAATGCAAATTCCTGCAGGATTTCCCGTCAAAATTGGTTAGTTTTACAAAAATTCGGTTCATAATGACAGCATAATTATTTTGCACCATTATACACCATTTACCTTTTTTTTGCAGAAATACCTATGTTTCACTTGGTTAACGCCAGCATAACTTTCCACAACATATTTGGGACCGAGGAACAAATTCGTGGGGTACAAACTTTAACGGAAGAAAATGGGCGACTAGCTTGCATCTTAGATGAAGATCTGTTCGAACCACCACCGCTTTATGATATTAGAATGTCAGTTACTCCAGCACCGATATCCTCCTCCGACGATGACATATTTCGCTGGACTATGGACGATGATCTCAGTGGTGAAGCAGCTAGTCGTGACCATAGTAAAATGGTGGACATTTACGAAGCCCTTAATGTTCCAAGAGCAACGTTAAAGGATACAACTCCAGACTCTGATACTGAAGAGCAACTTCTTCAGAGGTAGAGAGGCACAACCTTACTATAACGACAACCTACCAAAATTACTTTACATATTGCATCAGTTTCTTATAAAAATTATTATGTTTCAGAGCTATTGAGGAAAGCTTAATGATGGCTCGCCAATCAGAAAACCCGGATTGGCGGCCATTTTCTGCTGCAGACAATGCTCCGATTGCTGGTGCTACTGGTTACGTACCTAGTCAGACTGAAGGATCTCATGATGCTGCTCGTCGAAGCAGTAGCTATGAAGAGCTGCAAGCTGTCCTGGATCTATCTCGGAAACAGGTTGAAGAAGAGGACCGGATGCGACGTGAAGAGGAGGAAAATCTGAAAAAAGTGCTTGAGCTGTCTTTACGCGAGCAGTGATTATCATTGTTCAGTACCCACTATTACTAGTATCATTTAAATCTTACAATATCACGAAGCGATGATTACTATCACAATATCTTATTTAATGTAAACTTTGTCACGTCAAGTCAGTGTTAGCGAGCGAGAGGTTGTCAGCTCAACAAAATATTTACCATTCCTTCGTTGGATTTGGTTTCGGAAAGATCCCGTTCGTTGTCCAACCAAATTTTCTTATTCTCGGCTTCCAATAATACTATTCTCGTAGTCTCCTCGTATAAAGACGAATGGTGCACTGATACATATGAATTTTGAAGCGTGCAGCCACTACCTGTTTTCATTTGCGTCTGCTTTGTCCGAAAATGAATTCGGTGATTAACTGTAATAATCAGTCTTCTACCAAAAACACTGACATTGCTCCCTGCTCAACAACGCCAATTTGAGTGTGGTGTAGTATACATACTGTATAGTAATGAAGATATAACAATATCCGAAGTATTATTCGATGTGCTCAGTTCCGTTAGTTCAGTCGGTTATGCATATGTCGGTTTCGAGTAGAAGTGATGATGGTGACGACGTGTTTGCGTAGCTGGAGCTACCACCTCTGTCTCTCTGTTCCCTATTCGATTGCAGTACACACACATGTCAAGAATTAACCTATCAGTAATTACGTGCTGCATGTTATTAACATTTTTTGCTGTACCCTGTACAGTCCTAACACCACCACCACCACCACTCATACTTACAAACTATGGCACTAGTAATCACGAGGCAAGTCTCCACTGTTTTTGCACTTATTTCTTTTCTCTGCTAAGGAAAGGCATGGTGGGAGATACATTAATTTTACTCTGATGGATGAACTAACAATTTGTTTTGCAAAAGATAATAATTAAATATACATGATTTAACGTACATCATAAGTATTGTCTACTGGATAAGTTCACATAATAAGCGTTTGCAGTGGTGAAAAATGTTGATAAGAGAACTGACAACCCCTCCTCCTTTTCTATAGATAAACGTTATATTATAAGTACTACTACTACAACAACCGCTACTTTTACTACTACTACTACTACTACTACAAATTCCAAAAATGTGATGCTGCTAGTTTTACATTACAATTGTGCGTACGTACGCAGTTATAAGTAATTAGTGTAGAATGATGATAATATAATTTGAATCGAGCATTCAACGTGACAACGTACTATTATAACACGTGACTACAAGGAGAAATATAGGTAGTGAAGCTTTTTCGTCTTTACTTTACCACTCTACATGCTGGTCGGGTATTTCGTGCAAGGGCTTTTTAAAGAGATTTATCGTGACTAGGATAATTTACACACACGGTAACTACTCGACCCCTATTAATTCTTATGTGGCAGCACATAGTGCTAGGATAGGAAGGATGCTAAGATAACCCAGTAGTGAGTACACACACATTGCTGGAAAAAATGTCCATCGGTTTTGCAACGTAAGTTCTTGCTATAGTATGAATGGAAAGGAACTACTAACTAATTTGTACGGCAGGTCGTGAAGGTGGTGCAATTGTCGAACGATTTGCGTGTTTGTAACGACATAGGTATATCCTTGAAGCCGCCGTCGGGTTTCGAGCGTGTGCATGATGAGTAAAAAAATGTTTAGAACAATCAGCGTATTTACGTTGTGTGCTATAAGGGGCAAGCTGCAACACAATATATTATATAACTATTTAAGAGGCAACAAAAAATGCACGTAAATTTCTACGCAATTATTATTATTATTCTTAGTCGTTAACTATTGTTGGGAGTGGAGCGTGTGGTGCGTTGCAGATTCGAGAAAGAAAGTTGCTACTAACTTGTCCAAAAAGATAGCATAAACTGTTTACAATTTCCCTAAGAATCTTAAGAAAACACAGGCGCGCGCGCATTTGTTCGTTGTTTACTCTCCCTAAGTTACGAACAGTTGTTTAAGCGGGCTGCAATATTAGGCGGATAATTTAAAAAATATATATATATGTGGTGTATATGGTGGACCTGTCGTGTCCTGCAAATTACTTTGTTACTAAATAATTAATCTACCAAAGAGTTGGATGGTTTGTTGTATAATATTTTTAGTCTTCCTTCTTGTTCGGGAATATACACACGCAGAGGAAACAGTTGAACGACAACAAAAGGGTCTGTTGGTTGTTACACTACTGATTACTGATTGTTTCTGTTTTTCCTCCAAAATCTCATCATCATCATCGTCATCCTCACCCAAAAAAGCTTGTTGTGATTAAACACTACATTTTATCGGTATTGAATAATTGTCATTGCAACAATGTGCTTGTCAGTTATACTATCTTATCTAGTATTAAAGTTTTATAAGCAACCGATTCTATGCAAAAACATTTCAACGCTATGATTACTAATGTGGATGGACCGGTTCTTACACACATACACACACACACACACATACAACACACACTTGGCAGTATTAGTACATTTATAATATATTCGCTGAAGAACGGTTAGTTAAAAGTTATGATTATTCCATAAGTTGTTGCGTCGTTAATTGTCATTATTATAATCATGAGTAATGGGTTACGTTGAGTGGTTACTAACTACTGGCACTTCTCTACTACTTGTACAATTATTACTACTATTACTACTACTACTACTCCGAATACGTAAGTAAAATTACTGACAAAACTATAAGTTGTGTATGTTATTGCTGTTCCTGTTAAATGTTGTTATTCTTGTTGTTACAGTTAACTATACATTTTACAGTTTGTCATGTATGGCGGGTAGTTTTAACAATTAAACGGTTACAAATTTTACAAATTCTTTTTTCTTTTACTACTGCGTAGAGAGTGACTACTAGCGTACGGTAATAATGATGTTAGATAGCTTTCGTTTTTTTTATCTATTCACAACGATGACTTGTATCTGTATCTGTTGTAAATGTTTACTGTTCCAAATTCGCTACAGTATAAATTGTTACAGTTACAGTGCGAACATTTTTTATAAACATATATCGCCGTGTACTCTATTTACATATACTTTGTTTTCTCTCTCCACCTAATTGTCTAGTGCTAGCGGAAATTATGTGTCATTCCAAAGAGAAAAAAAGGGAAAGAGAAGAAAGTTACGAACAAAGAAACAAAAAAAAAATATTTTGCTATGTAATGTAATGTAACGCATGTTTTTTCAAAGCACCCAATACCAATAATACTATTACTACTACCGTCAACTACCACTATTTATTGTTAAGTTCTTACAAAAAAAACTATTGTTCTATTAAGCAATGGGGCTTCAGCAAATCAGGGAAAGAAACACGGTGCTTCGATTTATTCTCTATATAATTAAAAGTAGATTTATTTGAAATGGTGTGTAATATGTGAGCAAAATGGATAAAATGAGTATATAATGCGCATAATATATTGGTGATGTATGGTGCTGCTTAGACTATATGTTCGGAAAGAAAAGCAAAATTAAAAAATTTTGAAATGTGCTATAATTGTAGAAAACTGTGGAAACTTAACTAGCGGCACTCATTTGGGTTTACCGTACACCCGACACATTAGATCTGTAGAGAGCATATATGCATTGTTGTGCTATACCCCCCATAAGGACATGCATGATGAGTCATCATTGATGTTATGGCTGAAAGTTGAAAGTGGACGGGGTTTTGTTGAGAAACTGCATTTCTTTGTATTTAAAGTTAAGTAGGTGATTGTATCAAAGCTAAATTGAACTTTGAATGCATGTAGGTATGTATGTAAATGTAACTCATCTACGTCAAGGTATGCGCTTCAGTGATGGGGTTATATTGGAATTGAGGATACATGGATACGTAAGATATACAGATAACCGCTGCTGTATGGTTGACTGGTGCGATGGTGTATTTTACATTGTGACTTCGCGACGACAAGTAGTATCGTACGATTCATTCGATGCAGCTTGACGAAGCTTTGTGTCGGTCGGTAATTTTCGAGGCTGCTTTTACAAGCACAAACACAAGCATGCTGGGATTGCGAAATTGAATTGTTCTTGGAATTGTGACATGAATGAAGGCCACAAATTAGTATTGTTATGTTCAACATAAAGAACCATTAAAGAGGTAGACTTTCTCTGTGGCAAAGATGCTGGACGATTTTTTGTAGAGGCATTTTATCAGTTTAATACTGTTGTACTCTCAAACCCCTGCTTCAGTATTGTTTCAGTAAGGAGCTGCAAAGATTAAATCAAAGAGAGTTGTAACACTTGTAACATTTTTGTTAATTTTACAATTTGATATATCCAACTTTTAATTAAAAGTATAGATAGATACCAGTTGATTCTATACAATTATTTACACGTCCTCAAGTCGTCATTACAGTATCTTTTGCGGTAAGTAGTAAATGCAGAAAGGGTTTGAAAATATTTTTTAAACACATTAAAGTTTTTTTGCCGATAGCGTAAGAGCATGTCCTCTTGTTCAAACTCTTTTCCGCACTATTGCGTTGCAGCATCATGCACCCACTTAACGAAGTGTTTACCTAAACGTGTACAAATAAACGCTGGAGTTTCAGTTCCATAAATAGGCGTCCTACGGCGTTATCATTGACAAATAATCTAACAGCGGCAATAGCACGAAGAGCAAAATGTTTAACTGAATCCTTCACTTTTTTTACTAGGCGTGACACTAGCCGAAAGGAACCCTGGCTGCCTCAGGTACCAGTACAATGTTTAAAAATAACATTATCAGGGGACCAGATGGTCATAGCAACACAGCTTGCTCGTCGTCATATAGTCGAATGGCAGACAGCGTTCCACCCGAGTTCGCTGCCGACGTAAGAATTGGTCTACATGCTGACACAATGTATCCAAGATTAATAGGGGAAGGACTTGCTCCGTCCAATTACGCGGTATAATTACACTGTACACAGCTTCAATCAAATGCATGCCGGACTACCTGGATTCATAAACAAAGATTTATTTGCTGATTACTTGCTATTAACAGGAAAAGCTTAAGGCTGCTCTTTGGTATGAGGAACTGTCGCACGTGGAGAATTTGAGGGTCCTAAATCATATCCATATAGTCAAAGACGGGTCGTTTTATCACTTCCGGTCTTCCGAAGCAGTTTCGCATGAGAAGTTACGCTTCCACAAATCAGATGATTTGGAAGTATTCTACACGGAAGATCAAAAAGGTAATTTTGGGTGTAATTAAAAGTATTAAAATCCTGGTCAGTCATGGGCAGTGTCGTTCAATTAGGCCATGTAACAATTTCGCAAAAAAAGAGAATAATTTATTTGTTTTTATAAATTGTATTTATAGGTGAAGTATTTGATGGCGTCGTCATTCAAGTTGTAGACAACACGGTTCACTGCATCATGAACGAAAGATTTGAGGAGGTATATGACGGCCGTATTTTGTCCTGCCGACATAAGTTAAGACGAACGCCCTTTGTGAGGTACCACCTGGCTATCAAACGAGCTCTCCTTCTGGGCGGGAGGCTTCTATTTCCTAGCATGATGGTTGAACCGGGCCGTCCACTTGGTGACCCGAAGAACATGATATGGTTTAATAAACGATTAAACGGGGAACAGCAGAACGCAGTGTTGCAAATTTTAAAGAAGCGAAGTTACGCGATTCCGTATGTCATTACAGGACCGCCAGGTACCTGAACACACGTTATTCTTAGGTTACGAAGGGAACAGAAAATAGTAGTAATAATACAAAAAAGTTCGGAGAGAAATTATATAGTAAGCACACAGGTACCTATGGTAATTAATGGTGTAACGTATATACTATTTGCAGGGTCTGGAAAAACAAGCACTCTTGTGGAAGCAGTCAGGCAAATAAATTTGCTTGATGACACCTCTCGGTGCGTCCTACAAAAGATATATGCATTTATTGGAAATTTTTGTAATTAAGTTTAGGCAGGAATTTTTTTGTGAATTCGATTATAGTATCTTGGTATGTGCTCCCACAAATGGTGCAGCCGATATGATTGCAATCCACTTGGGAGAGAATGACGAGTACGCTCCTGGTATCATTGTCAGATTTAATGGATTTCTAAGGAAGAGACGGCCTAACAGTCGACCAGTTCCTTTTTGTACTAATTGCATCGACTTGGAGTACGCGTTGTCCCACAAAATTGTGGTTTCCACATGCGTGACGGCCGGGCAGTTTTTCCATGAAGAAAAAAGCAAATCGCTTTCTTTTTCGCACGTATTTATTGATGATGCAACGTCCTGCTCTGAACCAGAAGCGATGATCCCAGCAACAATGATGAACAAGTCGAATGGACAAGTGAGATTCTAAGATTTAACTTTTAATTGGGTCTCGCAAATGCGTATCTGATATGTTAATTATTTACGCTAAATACTTACTCCGTTGTAGCTGATACTAGTTGGTGACCCCAAACAAAATGGACCGATCATTTTAAGTCGCGACGCATGTGCTTTAGGACTGGAGACGTCATTTCTGCATCGATTGATGCGTATTCCCTTGTACTGTAGATCCTATGTCTATCCAAACACACCTCACAACCCTTTGGTTGTAACTCGGCTCGTTGAAATGTACGAGATGAATACTCCTTTGGTTGATCTTCTGTCATTATTTTATGGTGAAGGTGTAATGAGGGGACGAGGCAACGAAAATGTTTTTCCTTTTTGCCATGAAACACCACCGCTGAGACACATTCTTGTACGGGAGGGATACCCGTTTCTGTTTGAAGGAATTAAGGAAGAGATCGATCCTTATGTAGAGACAAATGCAGATTGGTGCAGTGTCGTGGGGGCAGAGAAGGTGGTCAAGTATGCAGCCCTTTTAGTAGAGACAGGGTTATTCAATATGGATGATATCGGTATTCTCTCATCACACCTAAAACAAGTAAGTTTAACCCTTCTTGCCATGAACATTTTGAACATATTGCTTTCCTAACATTTGAATCAGTCGTATTTGAAAACACGTTATTGTGGATTAATAGTGCCTTACTTGATATTTTTTTATTATTCATTAGACAAATATGATTGTACACTGTTTGAAGAACCGGTTGAAGACGGTTGTTCTGCCTAAAGTTGGACTGCCAGAGGAGTTCCTGGGCATCTATCGAAAAGTGATTATTATTTCGACTGATAGACCAATTTTTAGACGTAATGAGAGCAGTTTGGACACCTTTTTCAGTTCTCGGGGTATAATGACAATGCTCACTAGAGCACGTGCTCTATTAATTATAGTAGGGAATCCGGTCTCTCTTCAAGACAATGTTTATTGGAGGAAGGTCATCAGGTTTGCAGTTGCAAACAAAGCGTACAGGGGTTGTCCCTTACCAGAAATACTTAGAGCATCCTCAAATACGCATAGAATGCGAATGACGCTTGTTGAACGAGAAGTGACAGTTTCTCCACCCTTGCCAGTTATTAGGGAGGATCATCAGAACGATGAAGATAGTGCTGGCAACTCTTCCGAAGATGAAGAATTTTTCGACTGTGTGGAAGAATTGGAAGATCAGGTAGAGAATAAAGCTTCTGCTATGTTGTAGGTACGTGAGAGTTTAAAATTTCCAATGGCATGTCTGTACTGATTTTAAACTGTGCGGAAAGTTGGGGGTAATATTACGATAGCTACTTGGCGATAGTAGAATAGTCTGCAGTTTTTCTAAATTGTCATCTGTAAAGGTTTTTAAACTGAAAGCGATGGAAACTTCTTCTTTCTCGATACACATACATTTAGCTGTTATGAAACAATTCATCAATTGTGAGTTTTTAATTTAATCTGTTCCTTACTTCCCTTACTTTTACTTATTATGCAGTTGCAACAAAGACGTATGAAAGTAATGCTGGAATTGATTTGAAATATATGTAAATGAATCTTTAATTGGAATAAATACATTTTGAATTGAATTTGATTTTTTAATGGGACATGTTTTTGTATTACATTAAACTAAATACTGTGCCAAATGCAATGTAGAAAATTACACCTTTCCTTCACAAACCAATTTTCATTCAGCATATACCATTGCTCGGGAAAGTACATGCCAAAAGGGTAGGGTAACGATTTTAGGATCTGTCCATTTTTATGGAAGATTGCTGAATGAAAATATAGTTTTCTGCTACTCATTAGTAAATAGACAACAACGTGCTTGGCTGGAAAGGGAAAATTGACACTGGTTGTTATGCGAGACCGTCAACAGAGCGTTTTAGGTGAAATTTTACTTTTTCGTTAATTTTCGTTCAGTGGCAATTTTTATACAACTACTTGAAACAAATATTGATATGGATGTTTTCTTCTAGGTAGGTATGCTCATATTTATGGGGAAAATGTAAAGAAATACACTTGATGGACATTTAGTTTTACTTTATTTTTTTTATACTTTTCCAACATTATTTACATATTACACTTCATTTCTTTGCATGATTAAACACACCTCCATTTCCGGTTGTCTATTCAGTATACAACAAATAGCGTGTTTTTGCGTCCGTGTTCGTGGAAACAGTATTCAAAAGCCTCTTTTTTTATTAATTTGACGTTAAATTAGACTGGATTTCCACCTTCATTTCGACATTGATTGATGACTACGAATCAAAAACAGTTTGATAGTGAACTTGATTATCACGATTATTCTGGATACACGCTCCTTCCCGTGTAATTAACGTAAATGATTACTTCTCTACCCGACGTATTCATTTCTCGTACTATTATACTTCTAATTATCTACATTACATGCCGTCGTGTATTTTTTTAACAGTTTCTCTAATAAAAGTATACATTATCAACAATTTATTTCCTTTTGTGTACGTATTGTGTATAATGACGTAAGTACGTTCTTCAGTACATCAACAGTTCTTAACTCTATTATTTTTGAAAATATTTAAGTAACTTGACAATTGCCTAAAACTAAACAAAGTCTACAATATTACATTTCGTTGTTGTGTTCTCTCCTCTTTACACTTTTCACATTTTGAAACTGAAACAACGAAGTACACGTTACAAAGAAGGCAAAGACGTAGGTAACAGTTTCAACAAGTTGTATCGTAGTAACTATTAACGTACAAAAGACTCGTGACAGTTACAGAGTATTTTAAAAGTTGAATTTAAATCATCACTGGATTAGTAGTAAAAGAGAGTTCCTGCTTAAAAAAGAGAAAAAGACAGAGAGAGAAAAAAAGAATACAAATAATCTCGAAAGATACCCATACCAAATACGTAGTAATGAAAATACCAAGAGGATATTTCTCCCCAGAAAACACAGACGGTAACGACAAAGACAAAGTAGAGTGGAAAGAAAGTAAAGAAGTCGAAGGAAGCAAAAAAAATCAATTGAGAAGGGTAAGAAGTTGGATTTCATGTCTCAGATTTTATGTCACGATGAGATCGAACGAATGTATTGGTTGCTTTGCTATCCTCCTCCCGTAGAAACATAAATAGTACCCACTCACACTACTACTGCTCTACATACAAAGTTTAAAATACAAATATTCTTGCACATATTTCTAATTGCTATTATGTCTATGTATATTACATGAATCGTTTTTTATATACGCCCACCGCAAGAAATCATAAGGCCATTTTCAGAGTTTTGCGCTTTTACCGAGGAGGAAATGTACATTCCCCCTCCTTAAATGCCACACTCTCCGTCTTTATACTTAAACGCAACTAAGGCAGACTTTAAACATGTCTCAACTCAACTTGATTTTAGGGCTCTACGAAAAAATCAAGTTGACTTGATCACTTAAAATTTATTCAAATCTATGATACAGTAGAGGTATATGATGTATATTGTTGTGTCTGGTTCTTACCGCTAGTCGTAATCCTACTTATTTGCATATATATTTGGATTTTATTTTTTAAAGCACTACATTTATAGCATAACCAACAGTAATAGGCCATTATTTCACCTCGAAGGTCATCATCATCTTTCTCTTCTCTTATTCTCAACGACTCGAACTGAAAGATACAAAAACGTGATTTCCACGCTGAAACAATTAACAAACACTACACGCCGTTGCAAGTGTGCTAACATGTCGCTCAACAGACGTAAAATAGTTAAATATATACATAAATTCCCTTACTAACTGAGCTATAATTGGTACGGTTTTTTCTACTTGCCGACCTATTTGTTTGTGGTTGTTTTACTATACATAAATTAACACATATTATTTTTCCCTATACACCAATAAATACATATTAACAAAGAGGACTTAAAAGTAGTCCCGTTAAATTTATAGGCATATTTTCCACTTTTTTTCAAGACCACCTTTTACATAAGTACATATTATTATTCGGGGGTGTTTCTCTCCGTAGTACCACTTACACTGAAGTAGTTGTTTTTTAACGCATTTGTACCACTAAAACATTATTTGTTGTATAAAAAGCAAATATTGCATAATGGTACGACATTTAATGGCATGACATGATTTTATTATTACTATTGATTCTTATTACTGCACTTTATACAAATGTTTCTTCTCCTCCTCCCCGTGTCTGGTTTACAAGAACAGGCACTACTTTCTAATTGCATTGCTGTTTCCCTAGTTGTTATTATTATTATTAGTTATTACTCGTTAAATCGTAGCGAACTATTTGTGTAGAGGCGACGACGCAGCAGTTCCGCAGTAGTGAAGTATAGAATATAAAGATATAGCAAGCATGAGTGTGTTTTCAAAATGCTCTGTACTTGTCATTGGCAGGGCTTCACAAAAACTTCAATTCTTGGTTTCATTTCGTGTCGTGCCACTGCTAGAACTCACCACCACCGCCACCACCGTTGTTATCAAGATAGAAAAGTATCATTATGGAATCTTCTCTTCCTACTAGAACTACTACTACTCCTAATCTATTCCATGTCGTGTTTTCGTTTTGCTCCACTCCCGTATTACGTTACTGTAATGCTACCAAGTAAACTATGCTGTTGAAATATTGAAAGGCTAGATAGTTTTGCTATGCGTGTTTGGTTACTTGTTACTAACGGTTAGCTTGTTATTAGTTATTTATTAGTTATTATTACAGACGTGCAACGTCGTGTAATGGACGTACGCTCATTAGTTAGTTATTTGTTGATATTAGATGTACTTATTAGTTAGTTTATCGTTTTCGCTAAGCTTAAGACAAAAAGAGGCAATATGTTTTGTTTATTTTTTTTTTGGCTAAAAGTACTTGATAGTGTGTGCGTTTTGTAGATATGAGGCAAACAAAGTTTTTCTTTTTCAAAAAACTAATTGTACGTTAATCTGTAACCGACGTTTACCACTATATAACCCCTACCCCCGTTATCAGTTAGTTACGTACCGACATACTTACTACTTATTATTTACTTTCTTGCCTTTTTTATTATTGTTATTTGTAATGTGTTAGTATGGTTAGTGTCATACGTAGTTTCTCTATATAGAATTGTTGATTGCTGAATATATGTCATAATAATATGTAATTAGTAACTACAGTTAGCGTGGAACTGGTAATTTGTTGCGATATATAGTTGAAAGTACACTTACGTTTACAATTTATTTTTTTTGGAGCATGATAAGATATTGTATATAGTTCTATAATAGTAGTAACAGGCAATTTTAATGCAAAATAGCTTTTCTCTGAGAAAAAATTGTCCTTTAAAAATTCGATTAACGTCGTTGACATCATGTCATCTTACGTTACAAATTTATCGTTGTTCTTTGTTGCACCATAAAAAGTGTTATTGGATTGAATGACACGAACAAATACTACAAGCTAAATCCTACTTCCCTATATACATTTATTTGTGTATGTGTGTCTAGGCGTTTATTATTACCTAAATATTATTTGCGTGATGATGTGTACGAGCCCTAGAATAGCAATAATGGTGATGATTGATAGCATAAAACGAGCCAAGAAGACTATGGCCCACTTGCTGAACTTTCACCTCGACTATTGTAAACTGGCACTGCTTTCAATTGCACGAGCCTGCATAAAGATGCATGCAGTAATGTATATAATAATAAATGAGCTATTGTTCGATTGACTGTATATTATATAGTGACGCGTTTAAAGCCAATAGTTACGACAGGAATTGCGTTGCTTTACGAAATCAGGGCCTGGCTAATGTGAACTAGGAGGATTTTGTCTCTCATATTGCTAATGGCTCTGATGATGATGCAAAATTATCAGCTAGACTCTAGTAATAATTATAATTACTCTTTCTTTTTATCTCTAGACACTATCTACATGTATTATACCCAAATGAGGATATCGTCATTTTTCATTGTGCGCTCAAGTGGTTACAGTAGTTAACAACCTGTTCTGTGTAGAACGATAGCAGGGTCCTGCTTCTGTCAAAATAAATCGAAAAGTGGTAAAGAAAAATGGCAACGTTACGTTAATATACCTAATAGGTTTACATACTATGCGATATATTGAAGATGAAAAATTTATCAAGAGAGTCTTGGTTGGAGATAGCGAATTCAATTGATTTTCCGATGGTAGTTAATATTTCTATCGATGTCACCGTATCTTGGCCAATTCTGCTAACCTAGTGTAGGCCATCACTCACATGGCTCGGTAAGGGCCCTGCAGTTTAAGGTACTATAAAAATGTAAAAAAGGAGACTTTCAGGTGGCGTCAACTATTACTACTTTCTAGTTTAATGGCAGTTAAAAGTATTTGAGTACATGTAATTAATTACCTGAATAACCAAAGATGGCCCGCCGGAAACTACTTCTGGTGGGATGTGCGACAATGGACAGTTTTCTATGCTCATTATTTGTAGATTAGTACACAGTGCCAACTCAAATGGTAAGTTGTGTAGGTTGAGATTGTCGTTGATGTAGAGATTTTCCAAGTTTTCCAGTGTACCTATTTCCTCAGGTATGCACGTCAGGTTATTCTCCCCCACACTCAAGTAATTTAAGCTCATCAAGTGTCTACAATAAAAACGGGGGTGTCATGAGAGTCCCGGTTACAACTGGGAGTAATGCCCCATTACAATAATGCACGTATGCTCCCACGTATAAAATGTCTTACCCAATTGCTCGTGGGAGAGCAGATAATTGATTGGACTGAACAATGAGTTTCTGTAAGTCTCTTAGAAATCCTATTTCGTTTGGTAAGGACTCAAGTTTGTTTTCTTCTAAATCAAGTACTCGTAGTTTCCTCAAATTACCAATACTAGGCGGCAGTCTCTGTAAAACCCCAATGCGTAAGAGACTTTCATTAGTTCAGCGCTGTGTGTATGAGAGTGTATTATCTAGTGAAAATAAGCAACATACTCGACATTGATACGACTTGATACTAACAGAAAGGAGAGTATCTCGAGTAAGTATCATATTTCAAAGGTATTTTTGTTTGCTCGCGGTTCAATGCCACAATTCCGTGAAATAACATGCACAGTTGATCTACCTCAAGCCGACTCTTGTTAAGGCCTTCAAGTTGCCAATGGAATCAGGAATGTCAACAAGTTCATTATGTTGTAGATCGAGAGTAGAGAGCTGGACACAATTGCCAATCGCTTCAGGTAAGTGCTCAAGGTGGTTATGGGACACATCAAGCATTATCAAGTTTGTCAGTTTGCCAATTCCACCAGGTAGTTCTCGTATTTTATTCTCCCTTAAACTTAGCATGGTCAAATTCTAAAAGCCAGATTACATACACATTTTAGTTGATATAAAAAAAATTCTACTACCAACTACTATACAAAAAATAAGCACACACAGTATAAAAGTGGTACAAAAAAAAGAACACTACCGTTAAATTCCTAATGTCGTCACCAACAACGCGAATCCGATTAAACCGTAGAAAAAGAGTTGTCAAAGAGGTCAACTTGTAGACGACCTCTGGAATCTCAGATAATTTATTATGACGCAAATCAAGAACTTTGACAGTTCTAAGGTTGGCCAAAGTGTCCGGAAGACAAGTCAGAGAGTTTTCGTTCAGTGCGAGCGTTTGCAAATTGACCAGATGTCCCATCTCAGATGGGAGTGTGACCAGCTTGTTTCCATACAAATAAAATTCCACTAGGTGATTCAGTTCTCGTACGGAGGCTGGAATATGAGTTATCTACAAAACACAAGTTTTTTATGCAAATGTTAAGATGGTCACGCTAGTAAATCTAAGATAAAGCGCATTACCCCACCATTCAACACGTCAAACCATAGAGCTGGCGTTTGTCAACAGAAAAAAACAGACTCGTTAATAATGCTGCGTACTTACACTGCATTTACTGAGATCAAGGCGACGAAGTTGCTCCTCCTTACACTTTGAAAACTCTTTGGCTACATCCAAGTCCGCTTGAATGGGTTTATTCTTCTTCACAGTTGGTTTTGGCTTGTTTGACTCCGGGTGCTTCACCGTTACCATTTTAGGCCGTGTCGTCTCAGATACTGCTAGTGAGCCAGCAGACAGCTTCTTTTCCTACAAGAATACACAAACGTCCTTTTGTTTTACTCTGACCTTTGACACTCTGGCTGGTAAAAGAAGACTACTGTAGCAAGTTGCATGAGTAAATGTATTGGACTCAATTCTCCACAGTTTAACGCGATATCATAATGAGGACGCGTGCAATTTACCTTTCGCCTAAACTCATTAGAACAAATCGCCAGTTTTTCGAAGCATTTCATTATAGAATTACCAAATTATTCTACATGCTCCTGTTAACAGCTATATAGCTAGTAAAAAATCGTTCGAAAATGGGTTCTGAAATCAATTTGAAATAGGAAATGAATGGAACTTATTTAAAACAAACCGTTAAAAACCTAATACACGGAAGAATAAAAATTATTTTACTGTATTCTTTATGAGCGTAAATTATGTAAATTGCCCCAGATGAAAATAAGGTCGGTAGGTAAACATGCTCTCCGTATCCCACACTAATCAACCTCATGGGACAAAATACGCCTAAACAAGTTCAAGGAGACTTTTATGCTAACGTCAATAAACGACAGAGTAGAATCCCCCATTTAAAAATTATCATATATATCAAGAGCTCCCAAGAAAGAGATTCTGTATGCAAATATTTTTTGTCAAAAAAAAACTACCTAAGAAGCTAACAGAGTGGAACAGAGTGTAATTTAAGCAACGCTCTGCAAAATAGCTATTTATGTAACCAGAATAACAATAGCTCATAAAAAACTAATCATTATAGTTGTAGATTATAGACATTTACACTCCAGTTCATAGCTGACTGTGGTGATCATCATTCTACACCAAAGCTGGTCCCCCAGGAACAATAATGTGGAGTCATGTGCTTATCACCCGATTTTTTTCACCCCCGACATGCATTAAAAGTCGCAACCGCAAATCCCCCATAAAGATATGCGCATACAAAAGTAATGTGTTACCTTTGCAGATGATGAAACCATGTTTGTGTCTCTCTCCGAAGAGGATTCTGGCATCTCAATCGTATTCTCCGTATCTGGCGAGCTGGGACTGGGACTTGCAGTTCTGTAGGTAGGGACAAAGCAAAATACATTCCAATGAAGGACCGTTGTGACAATCTACGCGAAACATCTACCACTTCCTACCTTGGAAGCAACCTACCCAGCGCCACATCATCGTGGCTCTCTCCCTCTCCTCTCTCTCTCTCTTTCATTCCTCCTGGTAATATTTCATTTAAAACCGTTCCGTCCTTCCAAGCACTACAGCTACTTATAAATGTATGGTAACATAAATTATTATTAGAAAAGAAAGTATTTCTTACCCGCCGCCGGCGTTCTCTCCTCGATAATCTGCAAGCCTCTCGGCTGCAGCACTACTCTCAGCAGCTCTGCTCTTTGTGGCTCTCTTCATTTATTTCTTACACGAGCCACAAGAGCTGGAGCGTGCTGATTTCGTGTATTCTTTTGTAACGTAAAAAAAACTGGTCAAAACCAATTTAAAATTGTAGCAACTAAAACAACTCGTGATTCCACACTTTCTGTCTTTGGGCCGTGTTTTTTTTTTGTTTTTTTTGTAAACTTAAGTTATTACTGTATGGCTTGAATATGCAAGTTTAAATAGCTAGTAAGGCAACATGAAACTCTTTCAAACTTTTTTTCAATCAGCAGCACTGCCGTGTTTTCACTTTTTCTTATAAAAAAATTACACGTTCCTTTATTGCAAAAAAGATATTCACATAGTTACTGGTGGTGGTGGTACGTTATGCGGATTTACGGTGCACACTCACACACTTTTAGGATGAATCCAACGAAGAATGGAAACGTCGTTCTTCTTTCCTAACTCCTTTTCCTACCTATCCTATGCTTATCATACGTAGCAACTTATCCTGACAGAGTTTAACTTTAAAAAAACGGCTTGCTTTTGCCTGTGGTCTGAGTACTAATTAGAGACTTTTTTTTTACAGAATTTTGTGGCAGATAAAGATATTACAGCTTGTTAATTACGTTTCTGTGAGCTTTTGGAGAACACGATTTCCTTCGACGTACATTTAACTGTACGTCCCCCTCTGTTGCAAAAGGCGTTATGATCAACACAAGCCTATTTGCCTAAATGTATAAATTCCTTTCAAATTTGTCATTTATATTAGTCGGTGTTGTCGTGAGTGACAGTCTACTTTTAATATTTACAAGAGATAAAAGGCAAAACTGTTTATTATAATCAATGTGAGTCGCTGTAGAAAGCTGACTCTAGTCTAAATCTTGCACATATCTGTATATCTGCTATAAATGATGAATCAATCATCTCTTTTAATACAACACGAACAAGGAAAAAATTGTTGACGCCAGCGTAACTTGGTATTTTCCTATATATATATAAAAAAAGTTTAATTTGCGATTGCAATGAGAGCGACACAATGACAGACTTGATAAAAGTAGATTAGATCAAAATGCTTTCATATCTTATTTTTTTTTTCATTTGAGTTTAATTTTTTCCTATGCGAATGATTAGTTTACGGCCACTTATCAAAGTGAACTTGAACTTGCAAGTCTAACTATAATTAACTAATCCTATGTATATATGCATACATATTTATTTATCTCTTTGCATACCTTTCCGGTACACAGCTTACAAACACGTTTAGTCTCTCTCTGTTTATCCTATTTATCTTTGTTTACTTAGAAAGGAGTTGAATGATAAGGCAATTTATGAGTTTTGTTCAGACGATAAATGCTACAATTACAGTTTATTAAAAGTCGCCACGATGGTCAAGATAAAAAGTGCATCTGCATCTCTTTAGCGGAGGCTTATCTCGTTAATTACAACGGCAATACTTTTGTCATCTCCCCCTCAAAAGTTCGGATACGTAGGATTCTGACATTTCTGCCCTTCCTAAAAATTTTCAGACTGACTGACTGAATGTTGGTGACTGCAATTGTGTAGAACTGACGATTCTACTACAACATTAATTGTTCTTGATGTTATTACTTACGGTGGAACCCGATCACTGATGATTAGTAACGGCTTGCTTGCAAGTGGAAAAAAGTCACTTTTGGAAATGCAATGCCTTTTTGGAAAATCAATACTTGTATCAATTGCTCAGGTGTTGATTGACATCAGAGTGTTCGTCTAATTTGTTATTCTTTGTCCGCGCGTGTGTAAACAACAACTGTTTATCACTGCTGACTAGAACGTACACCACCAGTCACCACCAGTTTAGTCAATTGACGGGGGAGCACTGACGTTGCCGCGTCAATAATTGTTTAACTCACCAGCACACACACACACACACACACACACATACACGCACACATACACACACGTCAGTAACCAGCCTGACAATGTGAGGATAAATATGTAACAGTTAAACGTTATTTTTCACTTGGCGTGAACAACACAGAGACACAAAGAGTTATTGAAGAATAAGGCGTTATAAACAAGACAACATTTGAACATAATAGCATATGTCAGATGTGGCATGTCGTTTTGGTGTGTGCAAGAGTTTACTTAGTTGTAACAGTAATTATCCTTACTTCATAATAAGTTACGTATAGAAAAGTCCGAGTTTCAACTCTACAAAGTATTATCAAGGCAATAAGGTTTTACATGACGCAAATTAAAAAATCCCCTCTAGCGAGTACAAAAATTTGCTTAATTGCTCTAGCTATTTACTCCTTAGTCTGTACTACAAAACCACTACGTAAGCCACTAGTTATCGTTATGTCGTTGATTTGGAAGAGAGTTGATAGCAGCCCGTAATTACGATGCTGTAAGCTTTACAATACAGTAGGCAAGAAAATTTGGAGAAAAGAGTAACTTTGTCGTCACTTGTTATCAACATTTTTATTTTAAAGGTTTTTCCTTTTTTGTGCGTTGGCTAGTTTAGAGCAAACTGTTCTTGTGACTTTCATATTTTAAAAAATTACTAGCATATTATTTGTCTTGTAATTATGTTCCAACCAGGGAATCATTAATTACACATTGGTTTGTTTTGATAGCTAAAAATCTTTCCAGCAGATTTCATGACATCAAAGGTTGATAGAAATACAAAACCTATTTTTTAAATTGTTTTTTTTTCTGATTCCACTTCTGCTTGTTGTGTGTGCACTGCCTAAATGGAGGTAGGAGCAGTAGTAATCGATAAAAAGTTCAACTACTCATTCATTCAAAACATTGAACATACAATTTCATCAATACAGTAGCATAGTAGATTTTACATGTCCTCTTTTAACTGCCGATTGCATTGCATTCACTGGCCGGATATTATTTTCATTGCCATTATTACTGGTAACCTTCCTGGTTTCTATTCCTTTCCGGCAGCTGCAGCGAGGACTGGAAATATTGACGTTACTGTTATTGTTTTGTATTTTGGTTGCCCTCCTGCCGCGGCATTGGCTCCCGACTCCTCGATTTGGGAGTCAGGAGATTTTCATCAACAGAAACTGATTCACCTTTCTTGCCACACACAAGGACAGAAAGCATAAAATGAGGGAAACGGCAGACTACAGTTTATTTTTGCAATTAAATGTCTTACATGCCTTGTTACTGTTACTATTACCATTAAATGGTAAAAACAAAATTGTCTCTAATTGTAGCCAAATATTTAGCGTCTTAGAAGAGGCGTAAAACGTAAAGTTTCACCATACTTTCACTACAAATTCTAATTACACTATTACAACACATGCACACACAGAGAGAAACACGACATATATTTAGCACACACAACAAACTAACGGGGCCAAAGACAGAAGTGGAATACTAAAAAACTTTGGGAAATACACGAGAAAAACTCTGGAGAAATGTTGCAATAACCCTCCCTAAACACCTCTTTATTTACTCCACTCCATACTACGAAAACACACAGGCAGACCAGTCAATACACAATATATAATATATTATTCTTGCGACTTTACGACCATCATTTTAGCACACCACCACCATAATAACATCAGTAGCTCTTTTTCATGATGATGACGGGATGATATCCCCACTGTCTGGTGATATGATGAGCATGAGGACAAGTTGAGAGATGAAATGAAACATGCAGAAAAAGAGCGAGAGATGTTTTATGTCTGTCTCTTGTTGTACTATATGGAGGATCGACCAGGAAGATCGTATCATCTCATCAAAGAGCGACAACAGAGAGAATAGTGGTGTGCTGCTGATGATAATACTACGTTTGCTACTGGAAATATATAGACAGATACACAGGAAGTTGGAACTCTGGAAAAGATAATATCACACGGGATCCACCACCACCACCACCACTGCTGATCCTGGATGAAGATGTGATACCACACCACTCTACTACAACAACTGCTGTGCTCTGTTCCTGCTAGTGCTCATTCTGCTATACACAAACGACTTTTTCCCTACCACCACCACCGCCACCACACGTCGTAGTATTTAGTCAGAATTCGCCTCCCTCCAGTCAGCAGTCTCGTAGTCAGTTCTGTCGTGTCCTATAACAGAGACTCTGCAATTCCTAAAACGTATACATGCAATATTGCCGTCGTGTAATAAATATGAGGAGATCACCTCACCAGTTAGCTAGCTATGTGTAGTTCACCATTCACCACACATCTGCTTTTTCTGCAAGTGTGCCAGCGCCAGCTTAGCTTTTGTTGTTGTTGTTGGCTCGTCGTCGTCGTTGCGTAGTAGTAGTCGTAGTAAAGTTATGTAAGTCGTAGTAAAAACTAGTCGAGTCGTCCTGTGTAGTAAAGTAAACAGTATATAGTAAAAATGAAAGAGAGAAAGAAAGAAAGAACGAAGAGACATGCCGCTGAGCAGATCCAGAGGATCCAGAGAGAAGAATGGCAAAAAGGGAATATATATAGAGAGAGAATGAGTGAGTCAAGTAGAGAGATAGAAAGAGAGCGAGAGAGAGAGAGAGAGAAGAAGAAGACGAGATAAACGACCACATGTACATTTTTTTACCAAATTATGAGGAAAATTTTTGCTTATGTAATACTATTATATAGTGCTTGGCTCAAGTTCTCTAGGTACTTACCGAGTATATCTACCATGCATGGTTCTCCTTTAATATGTTCCAAAGTAAAAAGTAAGCTAATAATAAAAAAAATGTGTTTGTATGTAGCATCTTACCACCATTTGGAAAAGTAGTCAACTCTCAGACACGGCTGCTGCACTGGTACTGGTACTTGGACCGGGGGCTTCACACTTGTTTTATTCTTTCTCGCTGGGAAGAGCACTGCAACCACCACAAACAATCACACTCGTCGTTGTTGTTGTTGTTGTTGTTGTTGTTTTGTGTCTGTGTGTATGTGTATGTAGTCCTAGTAGTAAGAGTCACTCGCCAGTCACACAAACACGAAAGAACCAGGAACACGATTCCATGATGAAGGAAAGTGCAACGTGGTGTCAGTATTGTCAGTAGGTGTAACAAAGTAATTTCAGGAGTAACAAAGACGTTCTTCTGTGTTACCCTGCTAACGCGATAGGGCCACAAATGCGTGTATGTATGTATGTGTATGTTAAAGAGTCTCTCAAAGGTACCTCTTTGTGGTGTGGTTGCACTAAGCACATATGCACACAATACTGCACTGGTGGACAACGACGAGGAGAAGGAGGAGAAGAGGTACACTGACGAAGTAGAGAGAGAGAGAGGTCTTGTTATAAGTGTGGTGAAGAAGAGAAGGTGCTTTGCTTCTATCTCTCTCTCACTCTTTTTATTTCTATCTCGCTGGATGTGGCGACGACCACACGGGTGACAAAATGGGTAAATGGGGTCTTTCCTTTTCGAGTGGATTTCTTAAGAAAAAGAAAAAAAGCTGAAAACACACACACACACACACACACACACACACACACACAAAGAGAAAGAAACTGCAACAACGTGGCTGTTGTCTTTGTGTGTGTGTGTGTGTGTGTGTCTCTACCTATGCCTGTCCTATATGTTTGTCTTTGTGGGAGTAGGAGTTGTTATAAGAGAAATCAAGTGCGATGAGTGTGGAGTAGATTTACGGCAACAAACATCACATTCACGTAATCACATCATCATCACACAAATGGTAAACTCGTAACAGTTTTTCGAGAGTTGACTTTAAGTTTGAACTTATTGGACAGGAATGAGATTATTCGGATGGCCAAGTCTCTCTCTCTCGCTCGCTCCTTCTGTGGTATATTTTTTTGCATGGACGACGACAATATTTATAATAATAATATGACATATGTGTAATAAAAGTTGGTGTTTATCTAGACACGTTTCATGTATCCCTCTCGTTTCTACTCCTTTCTGATTGAGCAACTGCTCTCCTTCTAACAAAACGGCAAGGCTGGAAGACACACAAACATGCTACAGAAGAGAATATTATTATGAAGCTTTGTAGTTCTGCTTATGTACATTTATTGCATTCTTTTTCATCATATTATACCCATACCTATCTAACCAACACGACCACAAAACCAAAACTCATTATTAAGTCATGTAGTCATATTTTAGCTGCTTGTTCGTCCACTCTACTGGCTCTCTGTCTGTAGCGAGTGAGAGAAGGGGCTCTTTTTCGAACCTTGAAAATATACGAGTTAGGTTAGAGTTAGAGTTAGAGAATTAAATAGAAGTCTTATAAAGTATACACGGAACGAACGCACGAGGATAAAGTCACAAGAGAATTAGTTTGGCGTATTGATATTGATGATTAGGTAGATACGAGTGGCTTGGCCAGAGAGTGAGTAGTGGGGCGAGGAACACACACGAAATGTTCGTGGTAGGAGCAGTAAGAGAATGCTGGTTTTATTACATTGCCCCAGGTGTCATCATCAATAATGCACACCACCGGTAGAACAAGAGACAGAAAGAGAGAGACGGAGAGAGAGAGAGAGAGAGGGAGAGGGAGTGAGAGAGAGGCTAATAGTTAAACTAGAGAATAATGTGGAAATGAACGAGGTTAATCCTAACAGGAAGGAAATTGAGTAACATGCTTTATCAGAATAAAAGATACACAATAACTGTGTTGTAATGTATGCTAAACTAATAAAAACATTCAACTTTCATTAAACTGTCATTGTAATATTATTAACACTGGAAACTACTTTCCTGCTATCCTTCACCCGTCGGCGTGTAACTGCATTCGTTTTGTTTTGGCGGCTCCGTATACAAAGTTTAGAAATGCCAGATTGATATGATAATCACCAGCGATAGAAACCATGTGTGTGAGTGTGTGTGTGTGTGTGTTGCTGCTGCGAGAAACCCGTATATGTAACCTAAAAGTTTGCAATGAATTTCACTCTGGAAAACTTCTGCCGTCGTATGCCGTGTTTTAGTTTTATACTGGAGCTAATTGATGTTTGCATGCAGATGCGGTTGTCACATCCCGTCACAAAGTCGATATCGTAGAAAGTGCACTATTGTCTCGGAAAGATGCTTAATTAGATGCTACTGTGTTACATCAAAGTTGGGAACTCTGTGCTCCACAAAGTCCTTTTTCCAGCGTACAATGTAAATAGTGGGGTATTATGAAGAAGCATGATAGAGGTATATACATGAAATCATGAAGTGGTTGTTGTAATGCCGCCGTTGCAAGCACTCAGCTCAGATCAGTACTCAGAGCTAGAGAGTCGTCGACCAAAGGGGATGCATGTATGAAACTTCTCCATTACATTCCATTTAAGTACTTCAGGATCCCCACAATGAGAAACCCTCTGCAGGGAAAACTAATTGAACAGAGCACCTTACATCACAAATAGCTACCTACCTTTGCATTATACAATTAAGTAATGTAGGATTCTCACAAATGACCATGGGTGTCCTCCATTCCCCTAGCCAAATGGGTTTAAAATAATAACACATAATGGAAATGTCTATATCCAAACGTAGTAGCTTGTCACATGCGGCCGCCATTTTGACTAGCTAACTGGTTTTAAAATGGGGAAATATTTAAATGCATGTTTTTCGGGTTGTTGTGACGGATATGACGCAAGCCTTGTCAGAGTGACGAAGGACAGCTATATGACGATAACGTCTACTTCATGCAGAAAAAAACGCTTGTAAACAGCAGCGGCATCTTTAAAACGTCAGCGTCCAGGGGATTCTGTGCTGACTACAGCAGGGTCCGGGGTAATCTGACATGTTTCCTTGCCTACGCTAATTTCATGCATCTAATTACTAGACATGGTAGGCATGACACTTGCATAACAGTTAAAATGAAACTGTCTGTAGAAAACGTGTAGTCGACCGGGATTAATGTTTGTTGGTACTTGTTTTTATCATTAAAATTTAGTTATGCATTACTCCCGCCAACACAAAACGATTATGAAACCTCTCTCCCTGAATATCTTATACAACATTTATATCTCTCTATATATATCGAGAGGAGAAGAGATTACTTCAATAGGAGGAGGAATATTTTATGAGGAAAGAAACCCACTCCGTGTATCATGTATGATATTCTACGAGATGGTGTAATAATCAAGCTAGACGATGATGATGCAATGCCAAATGGTAGTCAACTCTCATACCAGGGAGTCTTTCAATGATAAACCGTATGTTTCTCTTTCTGTAATCTGAGAGCAGAAGGTAAATATAGTTTCTCCGTACAAAAAAAACAAACCTGGAGGGCGCTAACATGCTAACGGGATTCAAAACAGGCAAAAGCCAGTTAAATCCACACACATGTTATATTTTCCCCGTTAAAATACAGTTTAATTAATTATTGCTGTACACAGACAAAAAAGTATCAAGTTATCGTGCGTGTTCCCGTCAAACTAAAAATATCTCGGGGAATATCCCTGCTCAAGCCCAGATTATTACGACATATCATGATGTTACAGCGAGTGAGGGAGAGAGAGAGAGAGCGAGAGAGACTTTACACGATGGGAGAGCGTGTGTCAATTTTTAATATTAAAAAGTAGTTTTTAAGGCGTTCAAAAAGAACAGCTCCCCATTTTGGAATACAATGGCCTTTTGTTGTTGTTGTTGTTGTTGTTATTGTATTGCTGTATGTATATACATATCGTCGTCAGTCAATATCTCCGGCAGAAAAAGACGGTTGCGATTTTTCTACCAAGTGGGTATTGTATTGTGTCACGTTAACCTTACAGTCGACTCTTGTTTCATTCTCTCTCCCTTTCTCTCTCTCTCTCAACATCTTATTGTTCCAAAATACATGTACATATTACCTGAGTCGACGGTTATTTTTTTTTTCAAAAATCTTGCTACACAAACTACTGTTCGTGTAAGGTCATTTCTACTCCTTTTTCATATCTGGCCAGTTTTTAGTTACAGTTGTTGTTATTACCTTGTTCTTCTCTGAATATTTTTCCTCGCTCGTTTCTTTTGACGTTTTTCGAGTTATTTGTTTGTACACCTTACATAATACAACTGGTAAGTAAGTATGCGAGTATGCATGTATATGTAGTGTGTACGACATAAAAGTAAAGGTCGAGAGCAGCACAACTAAGGAGTCTACTACACAACAGACCTGTTCTTTCTTCTTCTTTTTGTTTCATTCTCTTTCTTCTGATGTTCTTTCACTTTTATCCTTTTTTTGCCTGTTACAATTTCCAGTCAGTCAAAGTGTTCCAACAAAGTTGCCTAAACTTGGCGAAAAAATAACAGTAACGAACGTTCACAACAACAGAGAAAAAAACAAAATGCACTGAAAAGAGAAGGAGAGTGCGAGAGAGGGAGAGAGAAAAAAAAAGTTGTCGCACAATGACACGCTGAGAGATGCAAAGAGAGAGGGGAATGAGACTGAAGAAACGGTGAAAACTTGTTCTCCTTCTTTTACTTTGTCTTCCATTCCCCCATTTTCCCCGCACTTTCTCTCTCCAACTTTTCTCTCCTACTCAACTTGTTCTCAATCTTTGCCCCTTTCTCTCAATTCAACTTCCTTCCCTACCATCAGCCCTAGTGCAACTACCACGAAAGTGTAAGGAAGACGATAACGACGCATTTGTGATTCTTTTGACTCTACTGACTCCTCTCTGTTGTTCAGACTGAGCTGCTCCAGAGCTTTGCTGCTGGTGCAATGGGTCGCTTCTCTGCTCCCAACTTTTTCTCAAGTTCCCTTTATCATTTGCTCTCTCTCTTCTCTCTCTCTACCTCGGCACACATGTACAATCTTTTTCCAAACTCTTCTACTCAGCCTGCTGCTGCTGGTTGCTTGCACAAGTTGCCCACAACTTCAACTAGTTTTGGAGTCTTCCTTTTTGTCTATGTGCGCTCGTGCTAAACTCAGACCAAAGTAGGGAAGAAGAAAAACAAACTGAAAAAGGAGAAAACCAACAAGAGAACTCGATCATCATCATCGTCATCATCAATATTACCACCACCCTGTAGTCGTTGCTGTCGATATCCTAATCGCTCTACAAGACACATACACAACAACAATGCGCACACAACTTTTTGATGATGAGCGGAAGAAAGAGGAAAGAAGAAGAAGTAGAAATGGAAGAAGATGATGACGATAATTGTTATCTTTTCCCTCTCAGTCAATTTAATTTAGCGTTTACATTTCCCCTTTCTTTTTCCTGAGAGAGGGGGAGGAAGGCAGAGAGAGAGAGAGGACAAAGACGGTAAGAAGGTGGCAGCAGCAGCATCAGCAGAAATCCTTGTGCCATTTATTACTGCGAATTATCTTTAATGTAAATGAATCCTGTGCATAGACATATACAGAGGGAGAAACGCTCAAGAATTCTCGATAGCGATTTTCATCCTTCTCCTCTCCTGCCGAACGACGACCACCACCACTTCAACCACCAACGTTGAACGTCGTTATTCTTCAGTGCACTTTTCATTTTATGCCCCGTGCTGCCGCAGGCTGTTGTATTTCTCTCTTGGTGATGATGGTAGCAACTGCTCCTTTTCCAAACTTCCCACTTGGAAGGATCCTCTGTTTTATTATTAATGCTCTTCAACTTTTCTCCTTCTCTTCTACTACGATTTCCTCTTTAATTCGAATATCTCACCAGCGCGCGGCACGTCGTCGTACGACGTTATGGACTAGTAAACATGATTCATTGCCAGAGCGCGACCATGCTGTCGTTTTCCTCTTTTACCGGTCAAATCTGAAATGAAGTAGGACAAAGCGTAGAAGAATGCATAACATGGTAAATAGATTATACACTATTATCACATCACACTTCTCCTCTCTTTATGTGCTCTCGCCGTGTGGATAACGATGACAGGAATGGGGATGATGTATTCATTAGAGAATGTTTGTATAATTAATTTAATACTACTAAGGCTCTGCCACTGGTGGTGTTGTGCCGCTTCTCTAAATAGGAAAGCTGGAGCAACAAATTTACCATTTCATCACCGCAATCATGGTGGGTCCGTTTTCTCTCTCTCGCTCTCTCTCTCCCTCTCTCTCCCTCTCTCTCTCGCTGTATTTATTTCTTCATTTCTGTCACATTTGTGGAACCAGTACGGAAGGAGTGATACGGTCCCTCCTGCTAGTGATAGGGCGTATTATAAAGTGTGTACTTGGTGCATCATCCTCATTGTTCTGTCAAGATGGTACCCTCAAAACCCTGATGACTGATACAACACAGCGGCTCACTGTTGTAAAACAGTGCCCACTTGTAGTACACGGAGGGTGCATATAGTAGCCTTGCAAAAGTCATCACGATATTAAAAAGAGACAAGGTGGATGATAAAAATGATGATGGAGCCATCACCAGCATCATTTTTATTATTCTAGGTTCCTTTTCATTTCCTGTGTCTTCCTACGTTCTTCTCATCGCCGTCATCATCATCATCATCATCGTCAGCAGCAGCAGCGGCAGCAGCATCTAAGGAACACATTGGGGCTTTCCCAAGTCACCTCTTCCACAAAAGGAGAGCGACGTGTATTAAAATATATACAAGTAAAAACTTGATCACAACAGCAGTAGTATCATCATCATCCCCATTTTCTTCTTTATGTCCTTCACTTTTTTTTTCTCCCGGCTCCCAAAAAAATATATACCTATACAATACCGTCATCATCATTATCAGCAACAGCAGCAGCCTCAGTATGGAGAAAACGATGAGAAATAAGACAACAAACAAGAGCAGTAGAAAATGTTAGAATTTCCTCTTTCCCACTACTTCTTTTCATCTTGAAACATAGGTAACGCGTGTATATATGGAAGTTGAAGAATGAATCTGTATGAGAATGCATAGTGCATATATAGCTCCTGCATAGAGTACACAAACAAAAGTGGAGAAAGTCTGTGTGAGAGAGAGAGACAGAGCAAGAAAGAAAGCAGTAGACCAGAAATAATAGGCTCTTTCACATTATATACCATACCTATGCGTTATTTTATTACATTACAGAGAGAAGAAGAGCAACGTTAAGAGCAACGTTAGCAGAAGAAACTGTATCATATAAAGGAAGAAGGGAAAAAACCTGAGAGAGGAATTGAGAGAGAGAGAATACAGACTACTAGATGAAAATGGATTCAGAGAAAGAAAAGAAGACTTTTCTCTCTCTCTTGATTCCTCTGCTAAGGTATGGTGGCTTCCCTGTGTGTATGTTGTCTGTATACGACGGCAAAGACACAAGTGAAAGAAGAAGAAGGGATGGGGAGGTAGAAAAGATAAGATGGGAGAAAAGTCAAGTGTGCAAGTCGAGTGGAGACTGATGCCTTTTTTCGAGTGGAGTCGTTGCTATTTTTCGCAAAATGAACAGGGGAAGAAGTAAGCTAGCAGAAGAAGAGTAACTTTAGTTTTTTCTCTGGAAAAATGTATTTTTTTTCTCTTTCTCTCTCTCTCTTTGTCGTCAAAAGCAAATGGTACTGTTTCATTTCACTTGCGTCTCCTTTTACCCATTCTCCCTGACTGCATGCACGCAGGCATAAAAAGGGATCTAGGACGAGGATAGAGCTTACGCCATGTACTCCACAGTGTATTAGGTACATTTTATATGTAGATGACTTGCAAAAATAGAGAGGGAAAAGTCCCTATGTACGTAGGCCCTGGGAGCATCTTTATTCTCTCCTTTAATAACATTTATATTCATTTTCCTCGGATGATGCACATTTTCGTCACTAATAAATACGATACATATGGTCAAAAATGTGTGCTTCTTATATAAAGTACCTTTTAACCTGCTTCTTGCCATTTTTTTTACCCGGGAGTCTCTTGCGATTATGCATGCGTACTTATTGCGTTTTTTTTCTTCTCCTTCTCTTTCTACCATTTTACAAGGTCTTTCCCAAATCCCCCTGACACATACCGGTATGACCTACTTATTTTATGTGTGGTGTGCTGGGAATATGGGACGTGATTGGTTTTTGACCAGCAAAGGAAAAATGATGACTTCAAATGTTGTTGTGAATGAATTGCGCTGGAAAAATGAGAGCCCTTCCGCCCGTATCGGGGCAGAGAGGAAGGAAGTGGCATCATCGTTTAGTTGCTCCTTTTTCTCTGCTCGATAACAAGCTGTGTACAGGAAAAAAATGTAATGACACACGCACTTACATATTGGAGGTCGTTTTTGGGTAAGCAAGATATTTTGCCTGGGATGATGATGATGTGGTGGTGTCAAATAAAAAAAGTAATAAATGTCGTGTCATGAGCAGACAAAGAAAAAGAACAAGTTTTCGTTTTCTTCGTCTTTTGGGTAAGTTGGGACGTGACAGGTATTTTATTTTACACTTGATGGTCGCTTTTTCATCTTGTTGTCATGTTCTTTGCTGTGTAGTGTGTATCGTTCCTCCTTCTCTAAATATCCGTTCATTCATAGTTGTGCCGTGCTTGTTATGAAAAAAAAACTATGTTTTAACATAACACACAGCGAGAAGAAAAACTGTTTTTCGTACTTTTTCTTGAAACGTTATCTGTTTCATCCAGTTTAAAAATATACTAAGCAGATTTTTGTCCTTCCGTCCGTCCGACCGCCGTCCTTACAAAAACTCCTACATAAACTATATATATATGAACTTGTGTCACTGACACTGACAAATTCTCTTTTAAGAGTGTCAGTGTAAGCCCACACGTGAATTTACCTTACCTGCCCTGTTCTGTTTTTCGTTAAAGCAACTTTTGACTTACACGCAGATTTCGTTTGAATTCTCTGACGAGTTGACTTGTAAAAATGAGAAGACTGCTTGGCTCTCCAAACCGACAGAAAAAAGTAACATTTTTGGGTTTTCTTCATTTATTACAGAGTATCACCATCACCATAGTGCCTTGCCTGAAAATTATGGGAAGCAAAAAAAGTGCAGAGACGTGGTAAAAAAAATGTGGGATAGATATACGTAGGGAGTGGAGAAGCAGCCCGAGAGGCAGTCAAGTAGAAAATAGGAATGGCGTTGAAGTGAGAACGCGTTGCATATGGAAAAAGTGAAATCAAGCAGAAATATTAAAGGATCAAATCGATATCTACGTTGATTACTCTAAACCATGTATATATATGTGTGTGTGTGTGT
>JAHZNE010000976.1:0-33438 GCA_027744055.1 Callyntrura sp. NNG-2020 | reverse complement strand
GAAAAAAATATGTGCCTTCCAAAATTCTTATAATATCATGATACATCCACATTTTAAACATGAGCTCGTTAGAACGAACGTACAAAATATGTTTTTAAATATTTATTGCAAGCTTAGTAATAAGGATATCCCAGTTTTCGAGAATAGCTATGCATACGGGGCCCAGAGGAACAATGAACAGCGGAACCAAAATCTGTTTGTTTATACAGAAAATCAAAACTATTGTTCACGAATAAATAATTTTTTAACTGTCATAAGTCAAAACTGCTTTGTCTACTCAAGAAAATTATTAACGCTTTTACTTTTAATTTTTTTGTACAGCACTCAAACATAGCGTCATAGGTACATGAATACAGAAGAAGAAATTAATATGCTTCGTATATTATCACTGTCACGTTAAAAATGAAGAATGCATTTAATGGCAATTCTTGTGGTCTATAATACACCGTTATATGAGTTCATCACAATAATATATTTATTCACGATTTCAGCTTTAACATCAGTTAGCGTTTTTTGGGTAGGTTGAAAATGTTTTATTAAATCGAATGATTTATGATGTATCCTATAACCGGTAATGATAAGTCGACCTAATGAAAATCTCTCCCGTCATTACTTTTGCGTTTCCAATGAGTTCACTTGCTCACCAGTGAATTTTGCTGAGGAATGCTGCCACCTTCCTTTTTAGACATATATAATCAAAACCTGTGTTTTAAATTCTAAAAAACATCATATTACATTGCTACAATTCCTGCAAACAGTCTCTACCTTGAAGACGATTAATCTCAAATTGCTAGGGCTTTGAATCTTCAATCAGAAATTCATTTCATACAGCTTAACAACGAACGAACATTTATCGTTTTTATTATTTCACTAACAAATACCTCAACCTATGTATGTAAGCACATATTGTTGATTGTGTCGGCAACAATGACGCCGGGGAAGTTCTCAGCTAAACTATGTTGCTCGTAATGTCAAATCGTTATACCTCGCTACTTGGAAAGAAAGGGACAGTAGTACACGAAATAAAGTCGTTAGTACTTATAAATCATGCTTGTGAGGACTAGCTTCATTAATATTCAATATGTACTGTCTTGCGTCTTTGGGTAATAAATTACTAAGGGTAATTAATTAACAACATGAAGGAGCGAGATTTACTTGAGCTGATACTCACGATGACGAATTATGCTTTATTTTACCTAAGGATGACTTGCCATGACATTTTGTGACAACTCAGTTTGATAACAAGAGTCGTATTTTCTGACGCTGAATAAATTAGCGTCACACTCGCCGATCGTCATAATATATATGATGATATTATGCTTATTTGACTTTTCAATGGCATGAATTAAACATACCATGCCGATGCAAATACAAAATTACAAAAAGTAATCTTTCTTATATGTAGTCCAATTTTACCTAACATTCAACATTGTAAGAAGATACAATAGTATATTCATTGTAATCTCAATGTATAATATGGTAATAGATTTTGCGAGTCAATGGGTTGTGTTTATGCAATTTATTTGTAAATGATAATATGTTGATATCAAATCCGATGAAGATGAAACTAAACAACCTGCACTGACATTTTTGCTATGAAATACCAGGATAGGTGAAAGAATGCACTGGATTATTCCTTTTTAAATTATTACAATTACCGGAACGTGCGTATACGTGTATATAAGATGAAACTAAACAACCTGCACTGACATTTTTGCTACGAAATACCAGGATAGGTGAAAGAATGCACTGGATTATTCCTTTTTAAATTATTACAATTACCGGAACGTGCGTATACGTGTATCACACATTTTAGCATAATCTTAAAAAACAGTATCCATAATAAAAACCATACATACTATGTGAGTCATTATGTATTTAAATGTGTAATTTCAGTTTCAGTTACAATTACACGTAAAAGAATAATGTAGACTTTTCAATATAACTATACACTTACAGTTACAACAACTATAAACTTAAACTTCTCACTTTCATTTAATTCTACTAAAAATATGTTTTATATCGATCACGTAAGAGAATAATGTAGACTTTTCAATATAACTATACACTTACAGTTACAACAACTATAAACTTAAACTTCTCACTTTCATTTAATTCTACTAAAAATATGTTTTATATCGAAGGATGAAAGTGCATGCTTTGGTTTTAGCTGGTTAGACATTGAATACATTTGACTCGGTTCGAAACTCGAACCCAATTCAATTTATTATATTTAAAAATCCTGCACTTGCTAGTAGTTCATTTTCTTGAGAGCGAAATTTACTTCAGACAACAAAATTATTTCATTAATAGCAGCACAACTTGAACATCATGTCGGCGTATTTTATCGTTATTATGATCGAAAGCTTCGTGTTGAGGTTAAATCTAACTATTATAGATCCACTGTGATTACCATCTTCATGCTCTTACACGGGCTATCTTATCTTATTACCCATATGCTTACAATTGCAATTATACTTTTCTCGTTCCCTTTAACAGTCTTCGATTATGCTATAAATTATAAACGTACATGTTTTTACGCGCGTAACGCTTTTGATTTTTTATCGAGCTATTGCAATGGTGTTATGTTATAACATAATTTCCACTTTAAAATTAAAACCCCACATGCAATCCGAATGCTTAGACGAACAAGCAAACCAGTACTGTGAATAAGAGCAATTTACTTCAGAATCAAATCTAAAATTAAGATTATTTTTCATGAAGACTCAATGGCCTATTTTAGCACTTAAAGATGCCGCCATATTGGGTTGTTACTTTTACAGAGTCCGTTTCGAATGACTGCTGTTTGAAGTACAAAAAATAACTATTTCGGTAAAACATTTTTGTAAATACCGAAAATGGCACATTTATAACATATTTTAGTTGCATTGTAGAGGAAGGAAAGGCAAGACATATACCAACTCGCAAACTCATTTGATTCAAGGCAATGTGAATATGGTTATAATAAATTTTTCTATAGATTGTAATTAAATAAACCTAGCATTTATTTGCAGCTTGGTGCCGCTAGTGGCGAAGGTTCTATTCGTACCAAAATCGATGTAGGTAACATCTATATATCTATATATTAATACGCATTATCCACTGATAAGTGTACAGCTAAAGGCATTTTTATTTCTAAACCCATTTTCTTTATCTTATTTTCATTCAAACAGCAAGAAAGTGGGCTTCCGTAATAACTTATTACTTAATAAGGTTCACAATCCTTCAAAAATGGTTGGTAAGTAATTAATTGAAATTACCTACGCGAAAAATTAACCAAAAATTAGGATTTTTGAATTCAAAACAGCCAAAGCAGTATAGATGTGCATGCAAGAAATGTGTATTTTTAAACGATTTGTAACAGAATGGATTCTAAGTAGTGATTTGAATTTCATAACGGTTTGTAATTTGTACCAGTTTTCAAATCCTATATACTTATACCAAGTTTCAATCGCGAGTGTACATCACTTTTTTATTTCTCTGTTAATTTATGGTTTAAGTATAATTTAAACTGCAACAAAATTGCGTGGAACTGGAGCCATATTTCCATTCAACATTGGACCCATTTGAATTAAAGAAGTATATTTGCTGTTGGTCAATTGCAGTTAAATAACTAATTTTAGGTAAAAGTTTTGTTTTAGCACCAAAATTATTCTTTTTGTCAGTAAAACCGCATGAAGATAACCTGTTGCTCGAATACCTCTGTTTGAATAAATATGGCAACAAACGCTATTAAATTACAATTAACTGACTAGGATAATTTTAAAATTTATGTTCTCGATGTCTTGAACCGAAGCCTACTTTACTAAAGTTTACTAAACTTTGTAAAGTAAGCTTTGCTTGAACAGTAGTAATGAATGAACTTTTGTATCAAGATGTACATATATATATTTTAAACAGTCAATAGATATTTGCAATTTACTAATTGAATTTAGGGTAATTTTTGTTTCAGTACCTAATTTTAAGGAGCAGGGTAAATGATATCAAAAGGGGGAAAATCCCAATATATTTCAATATAATACCGCTTACATCTTTTGCCTTGCTGCTGCCATGGCTATGATATATCGTAATTCGTACTAAATTGGTTGCCTATTAGTATTTTGAAAACTGGAACGGTTTCTAACTGTTGTCGTTTACCGATGGGTTTCAAAATCATAAGCGTATCTCCTTTGGAGGTCCAACATATATCCTACTGAAAGAAGATTAAAAAATGTAAACCTTTACTAAAATAGTTGGGGAACATATGCGAACGAACGGACATCTTCCTTTTGATAAGTGGCTACACTAATAACTTCGCAGTTAATAAAAGTTATATATTTTCAACAGTACATGGCAATCACCATACAGTATTTTTTTGTTTGAAGTCAGTACTAGTACAAGTAAGGGGCTGCTCTAACAAAAGAGTTAATTTATTTTACACACATGCTCTCGTGCTTACCCACCATGGTTACTTTTATTTTCGTTAGTACACATATTATATTTAAGAAGTGGGTTAATGCCCTAAAAATGTGCAGCTCCTTAACTACATACATAATTTAATGCACTACTAAATATTATTTATATCTATATATTTCTAGTTCCAATTATTGCAATATTGCACTATTGTAGATGCCTAACCTCATTAGATTGAAATATTTGTCAAATATTGTCCACTTGTATGGTAACATGGTAACACCGAGTACGACCTCCGTTATATATTCTCTGCACGGGTGACGGGTTACATTTACAAATGTTACTTTGACATTAAATACCTAATACATACGTTAGGGTAGCTGTTGATACTGGCTGCCAGGAATTCAAGTTGAGATTATTGTTGCCCTCTTGCATGAAATTACTTGTGAGACTTTGTTGTTTTGCTGTCACAGTTCTTTTAATTTATTAAATTTTGAGAGGAAAAGGGTATCTAAGCATAAAATGTCCCATGTTTCAACGTAATACACGAAATAAATGATATTTTTCATCGTTTCTCTTCAATAGCCCTTTAAAATGACGAAACACTGTATACCGACCCAAACATCTCTCTTCATTGGCAACAAACTAATACCATCAGTACTACCCGTACTACCACCGTGTTTTTTAGTTTTAGCAAATTTTAAAAATAATGAAGGGTCTCATTAGTATTTATATTTAAATATCATTGATTCCCCTGCCATAAATTTGTTTGAAAACGGAAGATCCGGTGGCAAAAGTCATCATGAGAGTATTTGAAATAGAGTAACTGTCACAAACGGACTGACAAACATGAACTAAACTTATTAACTATCTGCCAACAATACGTATGTAGATACAAGGCTTTTATCAGAGTTTATCTCTCTGATACATTCATTCCAACTGCAAAAATTATTCTACAAACAGCATTGTCGAGCTGCATATTATGTGAACATTTCAGAAAACACAGGAATCGTGGAGGAAATTCATAAAATTCACAGCTTTTCGTATGCTTCCTTTACGTTATTTCCCACAATATAAAGGAGCAGCTTCCTGCCGTATTACAGACTGCAGTTCACAAGAGAGTGTTGCAATTTGTAGTGTATACGAGTACATGCACGACGATAACGAAGTAACTGAAACGATGCATTATATGTTGTGTTCGTCTGATCATAGTCGCATCGTTACCATCATAACAGTAGTTTAACAAAAGTGTCGTGAAATCTGAGGGAGAACACGCAAAAATAACGTAAAATTATGATGGAGGGAGGGAGGTAATAGCTATTGTTGCTTCATGTGATATACAACACATTTAATTTTAGACAACTGAAAAAGCCAAAAATTATAATTTGAACATCCCATTCTTACGAACTCTCGTCTTTTATTGTTTTACTTTCTACGACAGTTCATGCATTAGAGGATAGGCAGTTAAAAGACCCGTCACGAATATTGTAGTCTCTTGATCCAAGAATAAAGGAGCTTCGTTTAATTTTATTTTCACTCTTAAATGAGTTAGCTTGTTAATTTTTGTTTCACTTTTAGTTCCTGCGTGCTGCATTTGAAGGTCGAGATGGATTAGTTTGATAAAAGAGGTGTCTGTTCTTATCGCATTTTTACACCTTTAAATTAAAGCGACGGCGACGAGCGCACGTTATTTAAACTGCTTTGTTGTATGTGACAGTCTGCATATATGCACGATGCATAAGTTTTATAAAGCTTTATCCGCATAACATTATACTTTTATAGATCATGTGCATCATTATATGGTACGGTGTGTAGTGTAAACTGTTGTTCTCCCATGCCCCATGAAAATAAATGTAATTTTTCTGTTACACCGTCTGTCTGTGCGGAGTCTATAAAGTTTCCTTCCTACTCAATAAAGTAGAGCATATATCTGTATTTGAATATTTTGGAGATGATTATTTGCTAATGTTTGAATGTGTACTAATTTTGCTGAAAATTTCAGCATATTTTGTAAAGTATATTTGCTTCACAATTTTTTCAATCTAGGTAGGCCGAGGCCTAGATCAAGGACTACATATATTGTTATGAGTTAATAACTATGAGCTTCATAAATAAACCATGTGCATGCAGATGTAGCTAAATTAAATACATAAATATAAAGAAAGCTGACGCATCATCGGTTTGATGTAGTTGCTGATTTTTGCATAAATAGAAAAATAAAACTTGTAGCGTAATAAGTGTGAATATAAAGTATGGTCAAATAAATAACTCTTTTGTGGTTGTTTGGACGAACATTTTTATCAAAATATAATATGGAAATAGAAATATAAATAGTAAAAATAATAGCTTTCTTTTAAATATGATGTTGCTTATATGTGCCTGTCTAGGTTAAATTATTTAAACCGTTGGACTTTTTCTTACTTACTTGGAATATAGAAGTGACATATCATGTGATATATGCCTATTAATTATTACTATAGTAATAATTAATTGCCTATATAGGCAATTAACTTTGGACAAGCAAGTTTGAATGTTCGTAACTATGGACATTTTTATAAAACGTCACCTGCAAAATAACATAGATTTTATTTTATTGTATTTATTGCGTTTAGCTTTTTTTAAAGAGTTGCAGTACTAGTACCAGTCAACCATCAACCAATCCGATTCAAATATTTGAATTCCTCGGTTTCGCTGCAATTGAACGAAGTATAGAAATATTTATATTACACTACCAGTTAACAGCATTTCAAAATGAACACATATTATTACATTACCCACCTCAAGTTTTGTCTCACTTTCTTCATTTTCTTACATTTTTTAGCTTTTTTGTTCATTTGCCATTTTACAAAAAATGGCGATTACTATGCTAAAAGGTCGTTGCCATAAGGCAAGTCATTTTATTTTGCTAATAAAACCAACTACGAACGTACATTTACGTGAGCATAGACTATTAGAAACATTATAATAATACGTCGTCTCCTTCGTAATGTAAAACGCTATACCGATTGTTTTGCCTAGAACTTGAGTTGACGTTACCGCAAGAAACCCTGAAGACTGTAACTTGTTTATTGTACTCATAGTGCAATGCAAATGCTATTGTTGCAGTACCGATCCTCCCACAGAAGGCACACAAGTTCCTACATGAAAAGTGAAATCAAGTGTGTCGAATATTATGTGTAATATCACTTGTTCATGAGCAAATAAAGTGGACACGGATATAATATACTTTGTGTCTGTGTGTAGTGTGTACGTGTACTATTCTATAAATTGTGTTTTAGAAAAAGGGTGAACTATGATCAAAGGGATTCTATGCAATGAGAATGAGATGCATGAAATAAATTGTACGCTATGTTGGTATTGTTGCATTTAATTGTGAATTGCGATTTGCGACTATAAACTAGACGTCTGATTAGGTTTTTGCTTATACAATGGATGGTAGGGTTAACATTTGTAAACTATGCGCAAGCCTGCTTGTGCAGCAATTAAGTGAGCGTGTGTGTTGTGTGTGCGTAGTATATGGGATGCTGTATGAATGAACGTTTGTAAATAAATTGCACCTTGAGTACATTACGAAAGTTGAAAATGATCGAAGATTGACTGAGGCTATGTGATCGTGTAGCTAGCCAATTTTACTACATCCGTTTATCGTTTCTAAACATTTTCAAAAGGTGCTTCTACAGAAAGTTAAGTACCTAGAAGCAGCAGAACATATAGTCACGATAACGGAAAACATGTAAAATTGAGCCAAAAAATGCCAAACATTATATTATGCTATGCATCATTTTCAGTCATGAATGTATAAATTCTGTGAATACTATGTAATCAGTAGCCACCAGTATCAATACAATATATAAAAGTAGAATGATGAAGGTTTTCATTTACTACTTTTGATGTCCATGGATCGTCGAGCTGATTATTGAGACGAATTAGTATTAGTGAAATGTAACGAGAGTTTTTAAACTGTAGTTTTAATTGCAATTTACTTCAATCAATCACGCTTTAATTGTTAGCAAACCAAAGTCAAGGCCGGGTGAGTTTTAAATTGGATTCTGCACTGCATTGTCAAGTTGAAACGCTTGAGGGCCTTCAGGGGTATTTGAAATACAACTTAAAACAACAAATGAAAGCAAGAGTAAACTACAAAAATTTCTGCAACAATATTAATTGCATACGTATACTATACTATACTATATGGAGGTTCAAATATTACATTCACTTAAAACTGCGGTGATTGAATAATAAGAATTGTAATTTAACTTATTCAATTACTATATTTACTAACAAGTTTGGTTGTAAATTATAATGCGTTGAAATCAACTTGAGATACAAGAGTGTACATAGAGTACATCTAATCAAATCGAGCATGTCTAATAAACTAAGCGTTTCAACAAATGTCTCCATTTGTGTTCTATAATGCATATTTACCGTACATGTTGTTGGTTGCGTTAGATTTCCTATTTTTGATTGACGGACGAACATTTTTGGCCTGACCAAAACGAAAGCTTCCGTATTCATTAACTGATATTTTTTAAACCTACGAATTTTGGATGTTACACAATTTCAAATAATTTTCAACTTATGACGCAGTGCTGCACATTCAATATTACTTGTGGCTGCTACTGACGTACCTGCGGTGTATACCGCCTCTCGTCGTGAGTGCAGTGCCGCTTTAGGATTTGTCTTTTTGGCTACTTTCACCTACAAAATATTGCAGAAATTGTTTGCTATTGAAATCCTCATCTAGCAGTAATGGCTAGATTTGTTATATGCGTGGCAGATGCATTATTTTGCACGTTGTACCTCTGACCGAATGCTGCTTTCGTAGAACATGCACAAGGATTTGAGTCTCTCTCAATGAGCGATGCAACCATTAGACTGATCTTTCTTTCATGCTATACACCTGAGCAGAAGCACCATACCATCATCATGTAGCTATTTGATAAAAGTTTTTGCTTTGTTTCACTATAAAGTCAAGACAGGTCATCTGTCATGTTGCTGTTTCTACTTTTTTCTCAAATCAGGGAAAAAGCATGATGATTGGGAGATGGAATAAGTAACTTTAAGGTACTACTTAAATAAGTTTGTTGACTGGTGCCAGCAAAAAAGGTGTAAGAAAATTGATTTTTGTGTATCTATAAGGCTTATTTTTTAGATTATCTCAAGGGCAGATAACTTAATGCATAATTTTTAATTTTGCATATGCAATCATGAATTCTTAAAACTTTCTTATTACCGTTAGTGTTAGTGCCATTTTTGTTAGTCGATTCCCTCTCAACCACATCTCTAGTTGCCTCTTATCTATTTTATAGCCTAAAAGCAGCCATCAGCTAATTTCTCAAGATTAATCTCAAATAAGTAGCGTTGTATGTAACTATTGGTAGTTAACACGCCCTTGTTATGCACGGCTTCACTGTTAATTAATTAAATTTGAATAGTTTACAGCATACAGTAGACGCTAAAATACTTCTTTTTATACACAACTTAAAAAACCGAAATTGGGAAATAACCATGGCAAATGATGCGTGAACTTGTGTACACCACCACTTAAATTCCAATTCAGACTCGACAATGGTCACTCACAATCAGAGTTCCCCTGTACTCTGGACACAGCCAGCGTCCTATCACCTAACTATCAGATTAACTGTGTAAATAAAATTGTTATAATCCAAGAACATCGCCACATTGCTGGGGAACCGTGTTCCGCCATAACCACAATATCTTACAGTTAGCATTAATTAATGCGAAATTTATTGAAGTCATAAATTCCTGCTGCTTAGAACACAAGCACAGCGCTTATCCAATTTCTACTTCTTGACAAATTTTCTCCATCTCAGTGAGGTAGTATACATCTATTTCTGTTGTAAACATTGCAATTCTAAAATGCAATAATAATAAAAGTATAACTTGCGGTGTACCAACTGCAACAGCCATAATACTTTTTTTTCCACACCGCCTTAAATAACACGGTGGCTTCAGTTAATAATCCTGATGCTTATATTTTTACCCACATCCCACAAGGAGGGAAGTAATTTAGTTTTTCTCAAAAACGTCACACAAATAAAACACGCACCAAGGTACACGTAATAACTTGCAGTGAGCAAAGCTCATTTAAGATTATAATTACGACGCTACTAATCCATGTGGGCATATGAATACGTAAATGGCACGTGCCAACACGCATAATTTCATATCGCTGAGATCACGAAAAGGATATAATATGCATAATTCGCCAGTCGGCCAAGAATATAAAATGGTATTACAGTTGAAAGTGACAAAAATCTTCACGAGTTGCTCATGAAATCTACGTAATGCAATAAAAAGTGGTCATATCACATCTCATTTCATTTATTAGCAACGTAAATCAATTTTTCCCTTTCTTCCTGGGATGGTGGATAAAAGGAGGAATTATTAGAAGTACGCAAGTCACAACATTACAGTCATACACTAAAAAACTATAAGCTTTTTGCTGCTAGAAACGCGTCCTTATAGCTTGTTTTCTGAAAGTGAAAACTGACAAGTTGCTGATCTAACAAGTTCAAAAATCTCGTTTCGTCTAGTCTCGCGCAAGTTGATGCTATTATGACGATACGATATGGTGCTTCTAGTTGTGAAGCTGTTTGAATGCATTCGTCAAGTCAACCTTTACGATATCAGCATGTGAGGAGGGGTAGTATCATTAACCTTTCAGCTGCAACGAGAACAACATAACGACTTTTGAGAAGAAAAAGGCACTTGCGCTCCCATACGGTTAAAAACTGTATACAATGCAAACTGCTAAGGCTGTTATTTTATTTATTACCTACCTGCGTTTATGGTACCGGTACCTATTTGATTAGTAACAATAAAGTGGATAGGGGATGTGATGCGGTGTACATTGTGCATCTGTGACAAATAAGAAACCATTTTTAGGGATTCATTGACCTAAACTTGTTCATTTATTTAAATGTCATCATGAAATAGGAAGTAAGTAAACATTTTTGTGCCTTAGTAGCACTAGACGAAGTCGTGATGTCTTGTAAAAAAATTGGCAGCATGCACCAAACTTGCGTTTTATAAAATAATTTGTTGTGATTCTGTCTGTGTATAGCAACGCAGTCCCCTAAATAATAAAGCCTTATGTACAGTGATGGTGCAGATCAAATACTTTTGTAGACTTCCTCTGTCAACGTAATAACGCGACATCGACATTTGACTTTTGTAATCCACTTTTGTGGGGTTCGTGATGCGAGATCTCGTCATTTTATTGCAATGTCAACAATTACTGCTTTAAAGTAAATGTACGTACCTTACCTGCCTACCTACCTATCTACGTACCTTGGCAATAGTAATATAATGAATTGCATCAAAGAAAATGATCGCTTTTAGACAAATCACCAAGCACCAAAGTGCAAACACATTTCAAAGATGAAAGTCGTTCGCGCGACACATTCATTTATCTGTGTTGTGATAGCGATGACGTAAAGTATTGTTGTGGGGACGTCCGTTAAATTGTTCCAACTGCGTTGTAACTTAAATTTAAAATGCTAACTAACCATTTGTACAAGTTCTGCAATAATCGCTTATCTTTAATTTGATTGCCTTATGGGATGTGGAAGTGAACTTCTAAAAATGTGAGAGTTGCAGACGGCGGCGGTGTACCATATTTAACATAATAAGCTGTTTATAAACAAACGTTCGGAAAAAGTGAAATTTTCCATTGTCATTGGATGCAATAATAATGTATATATATGTATGTGGGTAATATGTACACGTTTTGATTCATTTATTACAAAGTATCAGTGGCATATTTCATTCACGGCCAATGTAAATTTTAGTCATTTCGTTAATTTGTGTGAATACGAGATAGGTGCAGTAGGGAGATGGGGAACGATGACTGCTGTAACTTTACTTTTATTCGCACAGTAGAAAAGTACAACAAACTGCTTTGCGCCGATTTTTCGGCCGTTGTAAATCACTTGGAATGTGAAGAAGGTACGTGAGATAGGTCAAAGGTTCTCAGAGCATAGATGATTATGTACGATCAGTTGGCGCGGTAAATGGAAACTAATTTCACGGTTAACGTTAAACCTACTCCACGCTTGACGTTCATAAAAAATGCACCCTGCCTTCATTGTTGGTTCTGGTTCACACGGTGCACGTACAAAAAAGTGACGTCAAATGGTACTATCTGTATATGCATGCGAATCGCTAAGTAGACACACAGTGCATAACTCAATGATTTAGATGGGAAGTTCCCCTTCGACGAGAACTTAGATTCACTTTCTTCTTAATGAAACAGTAAGTTGAGCTGCTTTACTATATAGTAAGTTAATTAACGAGAGCATCCGTTTACAGTGTTCAGAAAAAGTAAATCAAGTTTTATTGACGGTGATGGATTAATACACTCACTCATGACTACAGCAATGCAACAACAGTAGTAGAGTTAGTTTGTCCAAGTATTGTTGTGTTGTATGTATACATTTATATACATACATAAAAAGTCATATAAATATGCTTTAACATTTGTATAATTTTGTAAATTAACAATAATTGTTGTTCACCATTAAGTTGCTATTAAAGACAAAGACGAGTTTAAAAAATAGGATGTGATGTCGCCTATTGAAATTCGCTTACACTTCCTGACAGCGTCAAAAGAAAATGATAAGAAGCAACAACGATTAGTATGAAAATATAGTAAAACAAATAGTCAGCATTGTTATGTCTTTGACAGCATGTTTGTTTAACTGATACATGTAAAGTGAAAAAGAGTAACCACCTTCAAGAGTGGGGATGGGGTCGGTCAGCGGTATTAAATTTAAAGGTTGTCCATGTTGTACACTTACAACTAAGCCACGCTGTGCACCTCTTTAATACTTCCTGAGCTCCTCGATAATTGTAACCATTTCAAGTAATTTGAGCTTGCTTCTATAATTAAATAACAGTAATACATGCTTACAGATTTCTCACCTTTGCTAGATTCTAACAAAAAGTCGCTTAAACTCCTATGGCGACGAAAATTTGCCTATATAGTTTAAATGAGGGCTAAGAAAAGGCTTACCTAAGAAGCCGACTTCTCTAGCATTTAGTAGACTGTTGGCTTACAAGACAAAAGAGCCAAGGTGCTTCGCTATTATAGCTATAACTGACAGATTTTACTATGCTTGAAGTAGCAACTATAAATAACACCCTCGAGTCTCGACTGCTTTGATTCCAATGAAAGTCTATACAGAGATAAGCATAGGCATGCCTTTGATTGATATCCCCAAAATAGACCAAAAAGTTGTTTTGATTTTTATAAAGCTACACGTGCTGATAACAGTTGTACGCGTTCAGGCCGGGTGCAATAATCAATTGTGTACAAACTTAATTAGTTGTAGATGACCGAAAAACATTTTTAAAACTACTTTATAAAAATGATATAAACTTAAAATTTTAAGTATGCATTTATCTCTGTTTTCGCTGCTTCAATGGAACTGATGATTATTATATTTTGAAATAATAGGTATACAGGCATATACATACATGTAAAAGGTAACATTCAAAAAAGATGTGCGTGAATTGCTTCTGCAGATCGATGGATGAGAGAACAGCGAGCTTTCATTGTTGATAGTGAACGAGCTAAACTTGAGAATGTATTACTGCTTCACCTATTTATTTAGTTCATTTTTTCATAGACATGGACTTTTTAAGTAGGCAGAAGCCAGGTAATAAATAAGATGTAAAGATTATTCAGTGATAACACCGAACACAGACCTAAATGAGTAGAAAAAAGGGAAATTTTTTAAATGAAATGAATATCAAGAAATTACGTCGGCATAGAATGGTAGAAATTGAATCTTACATATTTCTATCATCATATCATTATTAATATATCCGCGATTGGTGTACGATTAATGAGGTGCACTCACCAAAACAGTACAAAAACCATATAATTAATTACTGTTCAATACCAAAATTTCAATTGCTCACTTTATGTACCTACCAACTACCAGTTTCAAATACGTATAATCTGTTAAAGTATTTCAATCGGTTAGGTTTGAAGAACATTGAGATTTTTGGGTTGGTTGGTAAGGCATTTTTGCACGTAACTCCGCTTAGTATCCATTCTCATGATCCTAGGTTTGTCTCTAATCTACCAATTTACTATGTAACACGGACTCTCGTCGGTAGTGTCGGTACAAAAACAAAAATCAAAATTGGTAAATAGGTACGTTGCTTTAAATCGTTTTGTGCGAGTAGTCATGATGATGGATGATTCTCGTTTTGCATGCATTGTTGACATCGTTGTCAATAAAATAAACCCACTATAATTGCGGGGTTGCAGGGCAAGGATAAGGACGTAGCTGAAAGTATACATTAAAAAAACACCTAACTCGATAAACGCTTTGGAAGAAACCGTCACACAAAGTTATAAATTCAAAACTACAGCTAATTGTGCGACTTGTTACAATGTTAAGTGGTTGAAAGATGGTTAAATTCGTTGGTTGAAATGGGTGTTTTTATAGCTTGCTTATGTAGGTGTTTACTCTTTCCTGTGAATTATTGTGACGATGTTGAAATTTTGTTTGCACGGTTCCCTCTCTGTATGATATGCTGTTATAGGCACCGTCGTAGTCTTTGATTGCAGCTTGCACAATGCACAAGTAGTAGTGAAGAGAGTAAAACAAGGTTTTGAGGTGCTTTAACTTGATTTTTTAGGTGTAAAGAGCAAAAGCTGTTTTCGAGAATATTATATGACGAGGGTGGTTGGTGTGGTGATGGTAGTGGCGTCAGTGTTGTATTGTATGAAATAAATGAATGGAAGTTTTGTGTTTTAGTATTATTGCGGTGGTGATGCGCGACTAACACTGTTGCTTATGAATATGAATGTAAGATGTGGATGGATGTGATGAACATGAACAGGTAAACTGATGTACACTACACCGGAAAACAAATAATGCAAGTTGCTCACTTTACTAACAACTGGTGCTACAAGGCAAATTAAAGCATATACAAAATAAATTACGTATTACTCACGCTGCGCCGAGCTTAGTAGGGACACTGGCAAAGAAAAGTGACTAGGTTTTACTATATGACAACGCGTACTTTTTCTTTCACGCTGTAGTACACTTAACAGCCTCACCGCCTCACCTGCATACCTGTATTGATACTCTACTTCAATACGAATATAAATTGAAGTAAAAGATGTATATAAACAATAGACGTATATAATTCTGAAAAGCATTCATTTCTGTCGTCGGTTTAGTATTTCTACTACAGGCCATCCTTAACCTCTTGCCTGACTTTTTCTCGTGTTGCCGACTTAAATTACAACAAACAATATTCAAGCTATGGATGGGTATTATTATTATTATTGGTTAACCATCGCACTGTTAGTGTTTTTATATCAAACGCATATTGATATGATATGATGCAGTATCCGGTAACAATACCCTTGTACTTAAACAAAACAAAAGAGCACGCAGTTATAAACAAAGTACGTATAGTATGAGAAAGGAGCATATTGTAGTAGTATTGGTAAAATATGTGAGGGTTTGTTTCAACTTTAATACGAGCTCTGACCACTATCGTCTATCCAAGAGGAAGGGATAATTCAAGTAAAAAGTTGTAGCAGTATCATCATCATCATCATCATCATCATCATAAAGGTTTGCACTGAAACCACACATACTTTGTGCAAAAAACAGGTAATAGGCATGATGAGTATTTTCCCTGATATGTGCCAGTGACTTACTACCATACTGACTACGAAGCCAAGCCCGACTGTTTACATTCTGCGTTCAAGCCGACCGAGAGGTTGTTGATGGTGATATGAAGATATAAAGAGTATTTTTTAATGTCTTTTCTCAAACTTCTTGTTCTTCGTATTGTACAAAAAATGGGTTATTTTGCAGCTGTGTGAAGAAGTTCGTCCCTCGCATGCAAGCATGCGACCACTGAAGAAGAGGTTTCGATTTCAAAGCAGAAAATATTAATTTGCATTTCTGGTACATACGTTTGAAACTTCCTTTGTCTACAAAGAATTTGCAGTATGTACAAAGGAAGACTTGTTGGCCAAGGGGCATTGTGAACGGGTCAATGCCTTTTTTGAAGAAAAAAATGTTAGTTGGTGTCTAATAAAATTCCTACTGAGCATAAAAAACCACTTGAATTTCAGTTTCACTAAAAACGATAGTGTACCTTGAATGGACACTCTAGACATATTTGGTTCTATTGACAGACATGTTTGCAAAATTAATTGGTGAAATTTGCTGGTCTAATAATAATATCTACTAAATAACTTTGATTATTGCGTAAGAGGAAGACGAAGTAAAATGGGTACTTTGTCGTGGACGTGAACACGACAATTATCGCATCACGTATGTGAACAGCGTACAACAGACCCAACTGTCGTGTGCTGCTGCGGCTTCTATAATCGTATTCTATGCTGGTTTTTGAGAGAAGCCTTTTAGAAGGAAAAAGTCAACTGTTCATTCATTTGCACTAATTCATTCAGAGTCACTCACAAACTGCCAGTAAAAGTTCTACAATCAAAACTAGAGAATTTTGTGGTTCATTCACCGCACCATCATCATCGCCACCTTAATATATTATTGTACACCTTGTACTTGTACTCCATCCAAGTAAGCTGTAGGGACAACAGGAATTATGATATGATTGCGCATTTTTATATTACTAGTTAATAACAGGATATAGGTACGTGCACAAAAAATGTTAATGCTCCTTAAGCTGCCTGCGCGAATGTGTCGTTAGAAGCCAGAGAGTGAGAGAGACACACAGAGAGAGTTACTTACGCACACAGATTACATAAAATTAGAAAACTATAAAACCACTAAATGCATGAAATGCGTCAAGGCTCCATAAATTAATACTTTTTAAAACAATTTACAAATTATTACCAAACACAGCAACAGTTGGTTTTCTAAACTTGTCGATGGGCATGTAATTTAATTCAACCAACCACACATTTTACATCATCCACATCCTCATTTAAGAAAAAAATGTGCATCGTACTGCTGTAGTGCCGTACATGCGCGCCATAGGGTACTCTCAGACATAAAATGCAATCAAGCAAAAATTGAAGGCGATGATACGCGAAAAGTACCTTTAAATGATCCCTTGTAATAATTGTAACAAGTGCCCAAAAAAGTTTCCTATGATTTATACTAGAGTTACACTCTAGTGCTGTCTTATCGATGCTTTTTATGTCAGAAACCTTGGTTTTTCTTCTTTTAAGACAAACAAAGATGCAATTCTGATGTACATGTGATGCAATTTAAGGATGCTTATAATAGACCAGGATTGCAGGATTAGAAAGGTAGCAATATGAGCAGTGTTACTTGTGATGATAATGTCGAGTACAACAAAACAAGGGCTATATATGTCGACTGAAAAAAGGGTGTCTGTTGTCTGTGTGTGAACAAAATAAATATGATAATTCAAATTATTATAGCTAGAGATTCCTCTAGCTCCTTGCTGATCACGAGTAATACTAATAAGAGAAAAGCTAGATAGTTTTGTACATTTGCAATTTACAACACAATAATATTCAAGACAAACATGTTGGTAGAGTGTAGTACACGCTTAGGTTCATCCATACTTGCGCTTTTTTTTTTCGAGTAAAAATCCACTTCTGTAATAATTGTATCGGTAAAGGCCATAAGCAAAAAGAGCAGCAACATAATCATCATCATGATTATCAAAAGGGTAGAGCATGAAGGAATGTATGGGATGGGGTACCCTGCTACACTGGTGCCTGGCAAATCCCTACGCTCGCCCCACACTCTGCTAAGAGGTAGGTTCACACCTGCGAATGTTGAACGCAATGATTATGAATGCGAAGGAAAGGGGAAAGCAGTAAGGCATGCGCGTTGCTGTTGCAAGGTAAAAACTGCAAAAGTGAATGAAATTGTGCACTAAGGACTCTTGGTAGGTCTCTAGTCTATACCTTTTGTTTATAAGCCCCATATAAAAGGGTTTCATTCACCTGTCCACTAATTCAGTTTCGCTCTTTCTGTTGTTCACGCCAGACCTTATCGAGGGATATCCGGGTTTTTATTGCTTTTGCTTGCAGATTTGCAATTCTTGTTGGGAAACAAGAAATCGCAATATTTCCACAGTAAGTTCTTAAAATTACGAAAATATAGATTTGAACTGAAGCAACCAATTTTCTCAAAAACAACAAAACGGGAGAATTTGTGTTTTCATCATTAGCAAAAATTAAAATCAGTTTTTGGTGATTGCTGCCTGAAAAAAAATAAGAAATACAGCGCAATTTTGGATTTGTTCTATTTCAACAAAATATTTTGACTTTGTGAAAAGCTGTGGATAGTGTGAAAAGAGACGTTGTTATAATATTGGATAAAGCTCAGGAAGTCGACTTGAAGAAGGGAGAAAAGGAAGAAGAAAGAAAGCTGCTTGTTGTTTAAATTGGATTCAATTTACGTTCGCACTGTGTGTATATTAGCCGAAAGCTAAGTACAACGGCAGAATTTTTGAAGTTAAATAAATTCGTCGGGTGGAAGCATTTGTAAACGCTGTTGGACCCTGAACGGTTTGGTGTTTTACACACAATCTTAAAACTATGTTGAATGTACATAAAAATAGTAGGTTTTAAAGGCGACAAAATCCCCACATTTATTCGTGTGGAGGGAAACAATTTTTTAACAAAAAGAAACACACCTACACACATAGTGCAAAACTAGAGCAAAAAGAGAAAGATGAGAAGCAACAGATAATCTAGGAATACATCTTTTTGTTCTGTATGAGTTTTAATTAAAAATGCTACATGCTACCGTAGCATATAAGCTCATCATAAATCATCGTTGCATGTCCGAAAATGCGGACAGTAAAATATGGTGTTTGTGTGCTTGTAGTACTATTTCATCGCCAAGTTTGTTCGCATATGATGATTATCATCGTAATATATGCCTTCTAGTCAGAAACAGACAGACATAACATAACGTTCATTTTCTTTTTTGTAAGCCACTAAATCATTCAACACAATAATCATATGCAGAAAGGCATGATGATAATGATGTTATGGTTTTGTTACAGAAAGTAAGAGAGATTCAAATTGGAGATAGATACTGTACTTTGTTTAAAAAAACATCTTCTTCATATTATCATGAAAGTGAGCAATGCAATACAATTACTTTGTTCGTACTCCGTACAAGATTGTACGTGGCCGGCTCCTTTGCTGTACGAAAAGATAATTGTTGGCACATACCATGATAGACTCATATATATATGCTTTACTCTGTTTACTCAGTTGTATCAAAGTACAAATATGTCGATTGTTGTAATATTTACAAAAATGTTTGCAATGCATTTTTTGTGTGTGGTAGGGCAAGCCAAGGAAAAAATATATATTTGTAAAATTCTCTGGTTTAAAGGTTGAACAAACACGTAGGTTAGAATAAACTAGGAATATGGATCAAGCCGTTTTTTTTTAGAAATAAAATCATTCTAGTTTATTTAGTAAGGGATCAACTATTCTGTCCAAAAAAAATCGTCTAACCGCTCCTATGTATGTAAATGAACCATCGTTTATTTAGATTTAGATTTTTTTCTTCAATTTTTTTAAAGTAAAAAGTTGTGTACGCATTCGCTTTATATCTAGGTCAGTACTGCACTACAATGCTCCTAGCACTGTTGTATGTATAATGCGTTGGTGCATTGAGCGTTTTTTAAAATCTGATATCCACTCTGGTATCCTAAGTTAAAATCGTAGAAATTATTATTACTTTAATGATATTTTGATTGGTGAATTCCGCTACAATTATTATTTCTTTTTGCCTTTTTTTCTCGTTTTTTATCCCATTTGATTTTTTTTATCTCGGGCTTCTCACTGCCGCTTTTTTATACCTGTAACTAATAATTCCTTGTTTCAATATATTAGATATAACCGATATAAATCTTTAAAAACCTGGCTTTATGTAACAAATAAGTATAATTAGTAATATATAAGACGATTTTTAGAAAGAAAGTTGATACTTCATTTAACCATTTCAGAGGCTCACGTTGCCCCGTATATTTTTGGCACGACTAAACGATAACTAGGTAGCTACTATATTATTGTTCCATTTAAGCCGCCTCTCACCAATCACCACGCAAATCCCGTTTTCTTTAATGCGCAAACTTTGAGACTTGTGCCAAATTAATTCATAAAAAGGGTATATGATAATCGAGTTGTACAAGCAAATTTAACCTTGCCTTTTTATTCACCGAATAACTCGAGACCCCACCAGCCATAACAAGGTGGAGTTAGCGATACCTTTTGACCGAATTCTTCACAAAAAAACTTGCTTTTCAAATCGGTATGCTATTATGATATAAGCCTTGAAAGTGCAACTCAAGTACACTCACTGTACAAGATTTAAACATTTTCAACAAAAAAGGCCGACAAGCATAGCGTTGGTAGCAAGCAGGTAGTCAGAAGAATTACGAAGTGTATTGATTCATTTATGACATCAATGGCGACAGTCGTCAACGCAACTTTCTTGCATTTATTACAACCACACACACATGAATACTCATACACTGTCCTTTTACAGAGATAATAATAAATTCCTCCGGAATACGAAATGCAAATATCTGTGCAAGTAAGCAAGCATTTTTTGGCAGATAAATAGTCCAGCCGGTTTTTCAGCTTCTTCCCTGTAAAAGTAAGCATACTGTGTGTACGAACCAAGTAAGTAAATGGGTACGACAAAGGTTTCACGTACAATGATTTTCATATGGGAAAGACGGAGCAAACTTTTTAAGGACATTTATCACTCTACCTGAATGTGGCACAAAGTTTTATCTTGAATGCCATACAGCATCACAGAGTAGCCCTCAAAAACCCGATATCTCATCATGTCTCATATTGTAAACGAACTACTATAGGTCTTTCATGTAAGCCTATTCTTCTCTCTCTCTCTCTCTCTTTCTTTCTCTCTATTGTATGGTTTAGCAATATTCATCATATATTGGTGCTAAGTTGCAGAATAACAACAATATCCATTGAATAAATGTAGTCAACATTTACACAACAATGCGTTCTTTTTACCTACTATTGGCTCCTAGTCACAAAGAATTTTGAATTGCTGAGATTCCCTAAGAAATAGTATATCAGCCTGTTGTACAGTGTAGGTTTCGATTCAATTCGATTCAATTCGAACAAGGGTACTTTACGAAAAGAAAAAAAATCCTGCTTGACCAGTCAACTTGTTCTTTAATATGAGTAATGTCTGTGTTTGGTAAAGCAAATACCATCTTTAACCTCAAGGAATTTTGTGTCAAAGTACACTACTGACTCCATTTCGTCACTAAACAATGCAAAAGTTAAATAAAAGCGATTAACACTAGTTTGTAGGTTCGTTTGACAGCGTAGAGAAAAAGTGGCATAACAACAGATAAAAAATGGAAGAATACTGACTGCTGACCTGGCATGTCAGTGTTCCCTCATTTTTTATGAGGAAACGGGGCACTGAGAAAATGTCCAGGGAAGCAAAGGAGTTTTTTTTTATTATTCAATGAACGTATAGCCGACAACAGTTCAATGCATCGTGTAGGTACATATTTACAAGATAAGATTTACAAGAAAGGGGCATTACGATACAAGTGGTGTGTACCCAAGGAAAATGCACTTTCTTTTTGCTGAGCAAACCAATAAATTCCTTCCTTTCGCTGTAAATGTTTAGGATTCATATAGGTCATTCATAAAACATTTAGTAGTTATTGCATTTTTCTACTAATCAGGAATGCAAATCAGTTGTATAAAATAGAAATTTTCTCTTGGTGTTGCCGTTGTAGGTAGCCCATATTACACAGTCATTGTATTATTTCAGCGTGACTAACAGCCTTCAATGGTGATGATGGTACTGATGCATTGGCAACGGGTACTCGCTTTTATTTAGTAGGTTGTTAGAACGCCACCACGAGTGCAATGTAGTTTAGAGCTACTTAATAGAAAATTTGAACCCACATACATAGAAAATAATTAGCACTCATCAAACACGTTTCATTTACAACTAGTAAAAATCTAATGAATAGAGAAACTAATTGATGTTATAAAATTAGTTGAATTTTTGTGTGGCATGAAAAAAAATTTTTTTGTGGTACTTGCAATCAGTCTGTAGGGCGGTACCTACCTAAGTACTTAAATATTATGGTGATGATCATATCAACTTGTATAGACATGGAAAGTCGAGGAAGAAATGAAATAAGAATTTCTGCAGAAAGGATTTGGAAGGCAGAAAGAAATCTAGTAACAAGTAAATTATATATTTTAGTAGGCTTCTACTACAACAAGTTCATCCCAGCATGATTAACTAGGCTAACACGTACGTAGCACATCAACATCAAGAGAGAAAACTGAACACACAAACACAGAATGAGGAAATACTGGTTTCTGCAGTTGTACGCTACTCATATCTCTCATTCTTACACATCAGCCAAGTACGTGGCCTTAGCGAAGCACTAGATAGAGGTATATAGGTGCACGTCCTCAGAGTATCCATCCGTTATATTATTACAGGCCTGCGCACAATTTAAAAAAATGTACACCTTCTTGTTTTCACCAAAAACGAAATTTAAAAAGCCAAGTAGCCAAGAAGCCAGTTTTCTAAATCGATCGCTCTCTCTCTCCCTTTTGTTATTCATCCCTTCATCCCCCTTTCGTCATCTCTTGGCTTGCTGCTGTGTAATGTGTATTACTATGTATAGTGCATTGGCACAACATAGCATCACTGGCAAGTTTCATTCTTTGATCTCTGCCATTTTGATCTTAACCCTTTGCTACAACTTCATCATCATCATCCTCCGCACATTATGTGCATACGTTGTACTGTCTATAACATGTAATTTAATTTTAACGATGTAATAAGAGATAAATTTTAAAAAGAAAATAATAATAACAATAATAAAGCGCATAGCGCTGCATGAAAAGTTAAAAATCTAGAATTGAAGCTTAAAATCATTAACTTGTACTACGCCGCCGTTTGTACCTATCTACAGATTGTAGGCAGGCAGGTAGGTTGGTGAAGAGGTTGATATCGTAGGTAGGTAAAAGGTTTATCATTGTTTTATTATCAATATTTCAATGGGTGGTTTTATATCTGTCGAAGATGTACACGCTAACATGCGCCTTCATTTTCATTTTTAACATCATCATTGATTCAGCCTACTGTAGTCTAAGTCCATTCATTATCAATATCGTCACGAACTTGAAACTCGAGAGTTTTAAGGTAGATTTTTTTCTACTTGTACCCCACACTAAGATAGAAAATACTAGACCAAAAAGGAAAAAAGTAAAGGTGCAATATGCAGAGCGCATCTTTAACATTTGCATTACATTTCATTTTTTGTTTATAGACTTGTGTGCTACAAGTAAAGAAATTTTTAAACAGAAAAAAGTTATTAGACCACAAAATATCCTTCAAAATTTTTGTAAAAAAAGAAGTAGTGAGGTTTATTCCATTATTATCTGTGCTCTGGGTGGCTACATATACATACGTATAAAAACTCATCAAATGTAATATTATGACCCCAGATCTGCATCGCATGAAGAAAGGTACACTCTTTATAACACCATGCATGTCTGAATGGTAGCTTTTACAATTGCATGGTATCTACACATTTTCAATTTTATGACGATTAACAACCTAGATTAATTTTTTATCTGACTGACTGAGTACTGTGGCATGGTAAATGGGGAGCCTTCTACCATGTCTCAGCACACTCGCAACAGCACCATTATTTTATTATTATTTACATTAAGCAGTAAACGGACCGTGTGCTAAGCGCCCATCTTCTTGCAAAAATTCATATAAAAACTAAAATAGGTAGGCATATCGTAATCACCATCATCAGCACCACAACGCATGGGTGTTAAAAAATAGGAGTAAAATACCAAGACAAGTAGAAATGGTGGTAAAAATGCTTTTTAACGAGAAGAAAAAGTAAGCACATATTTCTCGTCTAGTTGTTATGCTCGTTAAAATATATATTGTACAGAGGCAGGTTTGAAATGAAGCAGATTTTTCCTTTTTTATAACGTGTTGTTGCTAAAATGTTGCCAGCAAACACTATTTATGATCGTGTGGTTAGAAGTAATTAATGTGTTCTTATGAACAAAAAATTAAACAAAAGCATTGGGCAAATGCATATACGAGTAAATCTAGACGATACATTTTGTGCATAAAACATTCAGATTTTTGTCGGGGGAAAGAAAAAATTACACGTTTGCAACGTATCGAATGATGAGCATATATACTGCATATATGACGGAGGTTTGAATTTTGCAAACGATAAGTGAACATCAAGTTTACTATTTGCATATTTTTGCTCTCCTTTTCTCCGCTGGTTCGTCTCGACGCGATAATGATTCGGATCATTATGGCTGTGCGTAACGAACGTATTAAAAATTCAAGGAATGATCATGTTTTTCTACAATGAAGCGTACAGATGTAAGAGCACCCACTTGTTAATGTGGGCAGTATGGTATATAGCACTACCTGACCATACCCATTCGTAAAGAAATCACAATTGATATAGGCTGAGAGTGAAGAGTAAAATCGTTAACCTAAATCAAAGATTGTTTCTGCGTAGTTGTATTGAAGAAAGTTTGCTTGAATCAAACTTTCGAGATAGGTCGAAACGGATATGCACAATGTATAAGGAAAATGAATGGTAATGAATGAAAACACACGTGCATACCTCCTCCAACACATTGAGTACGCGAGTGTGTGCAACAAAGCAGCTTTCTTTCTCCCTTTGTTCCAGTCCAGTTCCTGTGCAAGGAAGCGTTTTCTTATTTTTCGTGTGCCAGGCGTCGATGAAAATGAGAATAAAAATCTCCCAAGAATAGTTTTGTTATTTAAAAAAATGATGCAATTACTGAAGACCCCACGAGCAGGCAGCGATTTATACATCATCAATAATTATAATGAATTTTTCCTTTTTATCATTCCTTTCTAGGTACAATGAATAAGATATTGTGCGTAACACTGCTCTGCGTTGCAGCAGCTTCCGCAGCGACCAAAACAAAGACAGCTGCAGCAAGTGCCTCTAAGCAAAGAGGTTTTGGTATTGGAACCCATGACTATCACCCAGAGGTTGTATCTGTAGGTCATGGACACGGTGGTGATCACGGTGGTGGTTGGGGTGCATCCAGTGGACACGGTATGTGACATTGTGATGGCAACTTATTACCTGTCCACATTAATAAAACCGCATTGGCTAAATTAATACACTAAATTTCAGGTGGAGAATACCCCGCATTGGCTGATATCGTTGCCCTTGTTTTGAACTTGTTGGTGCTTGCTGCTTTCGGAGGGTTAGTTTATCTTCTCCTTTCTCCCCTTCTCAGTGATGATGGACACGGTTGGGGGCGTTCCAGCACCTCTCCATACTACGATGCCATCAAGGATGGAGGTCTCCTCTCCCGTGTGCTCAATTCCATTGACTACGTCGACACCACTTTTACCGTCCTTAAGATTTCTGGGGATGGTTGCCGTAAGCGCATTGCTTGCGAAATGGAACGCACCGCCGGACGTAACAAGGTCTTCAACTACGCTACCGGCTGGTTCAGGTAAGAAAGTTTGATCTTGCGACATAGTATTACCATGTGGTAAGAAAAGGATGGCTACTATGGTTAGGAACGTCATCATATATTGGTACAAATCACAATACGAAAGTGGCACTACTACTTGCTAGTACGACTTCTAGTGGTATCAACAATACTAAAAGTGGCGACTGAACTCTCCCCCGACTGGTTACCCAACCCTAAATAGTAGAAGGGAAATCTTTTAAAAGTCTAGCTCTAATATATTACTCCAAGCAGAGGGCAACAACGATAGCTTTGAATTTTTTCATAATTTTCATGATTTCTCTTTGGTTTCGACTTCGATTTAAACTTGTCACTGGGTCAGTATGGTCAGGCTAAGCCAGTTTTCCTCCTTTCTCATGATAATGATGGTGTTGGTTCGGCTTTTAAATCATTGTATCGTATGAGAGATCCACTTCAAAAGAAATTTCATTCAAATGTAGCAGAAAGAAAAAAAAACATTTGTTATTGTGAAGACTAGTTCCTTGGCCGTCGGCCATGATCATGATAAATCGTTACAGCAACATGTTCACTATTTTTTGTTTGCATCCGGTCATCAATGCATCAGAAAGCTGTTTTTGAAATTCAAATGTGTGCATACGGAGTTGATGTTACGGTTATACAGCTAAACTCACTGTTCTTGAGTAGAGTACGGCTGTGGTAGTATGAACGAATTTAATGAAAACGTGACAATGAAAGTCATGCGTATTTGTCCGAGCATTTCGATTAACGAAAGAGTTACACATGTCTGAATAAATTAATCATATTTCTTTCATCGTCTTTATAGAAAACAAATGCGCAGCATGGACTTGTACAAGGATGCTGTGACCGCTGGCGACAAGCAAGAAGATTGTACCACCATGTTCCCTGACTGTACCTACACCCTTGTAGATAAGGTCGGCAAATGGGTTGGAAATTAAGCCAAGTGACTTAAATGTCCTAAGGAGTAGGAACAAATTCTTTTTAGAAAACAAAAATGAAAAATACTCGAAGCGATGGGAAGAAAGAGAACAGAGAGACGTTTTTTATCATTTCATCGTCGTCGTCATGAACTATGCATTATTATTGGAGAAGATGCAATAGTAATACTATAATTCATTGTCAATGTCAGTATATTATATATCGTCATCATGTATCATCTTCATCTGCCTTGTCATTATTATATTAATGTTATTATTATTATTTTATAATTATTTTTATATTATTATTGTTGTTGCTAATATTATATAAACCTCTCTATATAATATTGTTGTTATCTTCGCCCCAAAAACGTAACCAAAAACATATACGTATCTTATCCTTCATTGTTAAATATTGTTGTTAATATTGATACATATTAATTTATAAAGTCTGTTAATTTTTATATTAAAAATGTCGTCAGATAATTTATATACCAATTGTGACAGACAAACACGTTAATACGATTGGACATGTGACCGGTATTTATTTAAAAAAGAAATTATACTATCCAGCAACTGAATCCTGCTTTTTCTCCTATAGAATATGTCGTCATACAAATTACTTTTCTCTTGTGCGTAATACATAATCCTAAACCGGTCGATGTATACACGAGTCAATTACTACAATAATACAATTCCGAGGTTCTTCGTACTCACCTCGTCATCTTGCCAAAAAAATAATTGTAGTAATGGATATCAAAGAGCATTTTTGTCAGCTTTTCGCCAGGCTTTTGGCGCTGTTAAGTTGTATGAAAAAATAATCATAAAATCCTTTCTTGGTAAAACCTAAAACTCATGGTACCTGTTGTATTTTCTGTCTGGAAAACTGTTTTTCTACACCTTAAGTGCTCAAATCATCCTCCTCGCCCCTTGCTATCGGTAGATAAAATTATTGTGGATTCTATGCATTAGAATATGGTACGATTATTCCTTCTAAATGCACCTTTCAATACAATCGATCGTAGTCATTGCTCTGTTAATTGGTTTCTTTAAATATACTCTTTTTAATTCACTTGGAATACGGTACATCTGTATAAAATGTTTCTATTTTTGTATGAAAATAATAAAAATAACTTTTTTTATAAAAAAAAGGATACTAGTTTGTTGGTTATTGAAAATTACAACGAGGCTTTCCTTCATGACTGACCGATTTTGCTAGAAAGTTTTTAACATGAAGTTATAAGTGAATAATACATCGTGCAGCTTAGCATTGCAATTCAGTCATTAAACATTATACTTAGTAAATTTTCAATAATTTATCGATACATATACACCTTAATGATGAACGATACACTGTTAGGCATTTCTTTTACATAATATACAATACAAACTGAAAAGTCATGTATGCGCATGTATCAATAACTGCATTTTTATTGGCACTAAAATAGAATATAAAGTGGATTATATAATTATAGACAACAACGAATAAATAACAACTTTTCTCCTCTTTAGCAATAAATACGTGAATCCAATCATTTGAATAAAGAAAACAACATTTCTCAATAAATGATTTGATTAGCTACTACGATATTTTTTTGAAAAATTTAAAAACAAACGGAGCAGCAGAGAATTTAAAAAATTATACACATTTTTGTAATGTGTTGCGCTTGTAAGAGAAATGAACACAGCTTATAGTTTTCTAAACTAATGTGTTTCGATCCTGAGTAGTTTAATGCATGCAAAGTATATTAATATTTACCGAGCATCTGTACAACATGAAGTAAAATCAAATAACTAAAAGTAGGTTTAAAACTCTAATGCAATTCCAATTTGTAAAATGCAAGAGCAAAAACTTTCAACTTCGTCTAATTAAACAAAGCATTTAAGCCAAAGTTGATATGAGAAAAAATGTTATTGTGATATCAAATATATTCATTACAAAAGCAAAAAATCAGTACACATTGATATCCTGTTTGATCTTCGTTTCACAACTATATACATTATACCTTGCATGCAGCAACAAACCAAATTTTCATGCTTCCTTTCATTTTAGCGCTTGTATCACCACTTTGTTTACACCCATTTCTTCCCAAATACTGGAATATCAAAATATTAACTAGCCCATGTTGAAATCAAAAACTATCAAGATCGGTATATATATAAATTCTGCGTGAAAAGTGAATAGTATTAGTTTGCACTATTTTGATAAATGTACACATGTTTTCACAAGTACAATCGTAATATAATAACAATAATAAATAAGTTGATGAAAATAGGTTTTAACAATGTGCGGAAACGTCAAAAAGCTCAAGGATATGTCAAGCAAGTATTTTTTAACACATTAGCACATGATAACATTTTACATACATATCTCGTTTACACGGATGATAACATTGGTTCTAATAGTCCAATTACATAAAACCATATAGCCAGTATCAACCGGTTTCTTGTACTTTTCCGGCACTGTCACTGTTGTTATTGTGTACATCATAATCATAAAATAAAATCGACAACTATAAATGTTTTGTTCGGTGAATATTCAAGATATCCCTGGCGTACGCCCAGCAATATTTTGTGTGGATGGAAAAAGTCCATGTGTCCTCTATTATACTTTGAGCTCATCTGGTAAAGAAATCTTCGCAACTTCATAAAACACCCTAAAATAAAATAAATTCTTGTTATTATTTAGAACGGAAGCACTGGTTCAAGTTAGTAAAAAGTGCAGTGACATTACTTGTGTGAATATTTCGATCGGATCGTTTTCAAATGGGACTGAGGTTTGCGCATGAAGTCGTACAGGCGATGCGTTAGGTCAAAGAGATCCTCTGTAGTATAAGTGCTATAATGCTGCAAAGTCGGAGTCCATGGGTTTTCTATTTTCGTCATTTTTAGAGCGAGTAACAACGCAGCAGCTGCCATCATGGAGTCGAGTGCATCAATGAAATCGTATTCCATGAGGGACATTTCCAGAATATATCTGGCCAATGTTAAAGTTTCCATGTCCAGTTTTGCACACTAAAGAATCAGCAACCCATTTACACAAAAAAATGAATAAGTAAATGAAAACGGAAGGGTATTTAGTAATTAATTCGACAGTTTCCTCACCCTAGCATAACGTCTTAAAAATCGGTATGAAAGTGGTATTCCAATGTCAAACTTTAATGCTCTTAACATTTTTTCCTCCATTTGAATAACTTCTCTTTGGGAATAAGCATCATCACAAATATAACAGAAGTCGTCAATAACAGGAGGGCATCGTTCCTACAACCAAACGAAAATGAACTACAAAAGACGAAGAGATTTATTATGTATATCAAGTAATCAATCGTATACATACTTACAGGATAATATTATGAATAATGATTTTATGTCAGTATGAATAACTAACAAGAGAATGAATGTTGACGTGTTAAAAGGAATACACATCGAGCGCAGTTTAGCTAACCTGAACTTCTACCATCCAATCTACAAGAATGCTTCTCATGTTTTTGTTCAGTTCAACTTGCTGAGTCAAATACTTTTGAATCGGGAATCGGGCCTCTCGACGTTTGTAGTAGTCAAAAATGTCACTTGCATACAAACCTACTTGAAACGGATCATTCTTAGTTTCTTCGTCAAAGTCAACAACGCCTTCTGGAAACCTATTTTTTATTTTTTCTGTTATTTTTTCATTTTTTCTGTTTTGTCGTTCTTCAATTGATCTAAAGGAAAGATGGCAAATTAAAAAAATAAAAACATTAATTTCTATATATCAAAAAAGACAAAATAAATAAATTAAGCGTAAACGTACGCTGGTTCCTCGTTATCTAAATGTTCAAGAATAGGTGAGCTGTAGGCAGTTTGATACATCGACTCCTCCTCACTAATAGAGGTAGACGGAACCGATATATTTTCAATTTTCTTGCTATTGTCTTTTATTTCTGGTTTCTTAGATATTGATTTGCTTCTTCTGACAATCTTTGAAACGGGTTTGGAATTAACATCCCGAAGAGCTACAGATGCCACTGGTGCTGCAACTGTCCGTTCAACGGGTTTCATGGGTTCTTCATTGCCTTTAAAACTTTTAGAACGTGCCCTGGTCACGCGGGATTGATCTTGATGAATGATGGGAATCAAAGAAGGTTTCTCGGTTCTGACATCTTTCAGTTTCTCAACTGGTTTGTTCTCTTTAATGCCGTCCTTAGTTCCAATAGCAGCAGACTTCTTTTTAGTAGCCTGAGAGCAATATTAACACAAATGTATAAGTATTAGTATTTTGGCTATTTTACCGCAAATTTTCTTGGTTGCATTTTTTGGGTTATCTCACGTTTGTTAAGTCTCCTAACGCAGACCGTTTCTTGGGCTCAATTTTCTTTGGTGAAATATCAGCTTTCCTTTTGTTCCCATTTCCTCCAATGCCGATTCGTGATCTTGATGTTTCACGGATACGATTCATCTCGAAAATTTTAATGTTAACAGGGTCCGTAAAATGGAAAACTAAGAAGGTATAAGTTACACCAATTATAAATTTGTAGACAGTCTTTAGGTGATACTTAATTCCATTGCTAAAATTAAAGTTAATACAAAGTCATTGCTAAATTAATTACCTTTTTAGAAATAATCTGGATGCTTGTTATTGGAATGGCTTTGCACGAAGCTCCAATAAGATATTGCTCACAATAAGTACGAATAACACTTTAGTTTATATTCAATTCAGATTGAACCTAAAATGGTAAAAATTAGATTTTACTGATACAGAATAACGGCATGTTATTTGCTCCATTGAAATATGAAACTTTTTATATCAACATATCGAAATCGTGCTTGACAAGCTAACAGTAATTAATTAAAATAAATAAACTAGTAACCATAACAATTGTATTTGTCTTCCTCAGTCACTTTTAAATATGACTAAATACGACAGAATCATACGTGAAATGGTGAAAATTATTTTATGCCAATTATCTGAATTTTGTTGACGTACAGCGCTTTCGATGCGTACAAGGCTTATTATGGGTTCATGCTTCAATGTTGATGATTTTTAAAGGTACCCGTCAAGAGACTGAAGTTACAAAATAATGCATAAAATATTAGACAGTTGTGAAATGCACTTTGAGTTTCAATGAACAAATCTGTTTTGTCAATTTCTTTGTAAATTTTAAATCTGCTGCAGTAAAGAATCATTTGAAAAACGGTAACCCGAGACTTGAACTCATCTTACGTTTAGTAGGCACGACATGCGTTGTTCAACAAAATTCAAACAAGACCATGCACAACAAACCTATAGAATTTTTTAAACCTCAGAATTTTTCAATAAACAGAAATATTATTCGCAAGAATACTTGAGAAGTTGTTACTACACCAAGATCTTTGCTGGTATGTGGTACGTTTTAAAATAGTGTACAAAATAACAATAAGCACTTCTGAATAATATTGAATTATCAAAAAAATATATTAAAAATATCAAATTCTTGTCCTATTTATTACTATCGGTATTTTTTGAAACTTCCTCCGACTTCTGCATATGCTTTAGCATATTTGTAGGAATTAGGTCAATACTATTATAGAACAGAAAGTTCAAAGGCAACCAAAGATAAAACTACAAAGGAAGCGAATGTATTAAAATAATTACTCACTTCTTATATCTTAAGAAACTGTTGTATTGAATGTATTACAATATTAATATTAATAAGACTGTTATTCAAAAATTCATCCAGCCACAAACTTGAGTTCCATGTCACTGGCGAACGAATGTACGCGATACAAGATAACCATATACATACAACATTCTAGCTATTTTTAAAAAAAATCATGTCTTACCTTTTGTACTGACGACATCCAATTCACCTCCTATTGTCTATGACCTACTTTCCTGTTGTTTCCAATGTGCTACCTGGTATGGTACACAATAATTGAACGACTTTTCCCCTCTTGCGATTTAGGTAGTTAACACCCCCTTAGTTGTGGTTCCGTTGGCGTGTCAAACTCAGTCCTTTCTTATGCCCACTAATGTCTGCTCTGCTGCCACAAAAATAATTGCAAGAAATAGAGATAAAACTTTAACGTTTCGTTATGAACTTACTTCTAAAAATGTTAATAGACTACTGTAAGAAGAATGCAGGGAACTAATGTACACTTGGAATTATACATATGGAAAGGATAAGATCAAATACTGCAGGATCTCACCGATTCCGTTTATTTATTCAAATTCACAATGTTATATTAAATCACACGAAGTCAAAAAACTAGAGCCAGACTTGGATCAAACAATGGATCATATACACTATCACTGCGACGGTTTTCTTGTGTCAATTTTAATTTACAAACTGTAAAGTTCAAAAATGTAAAAAAATGCAAGTTAACGTAAATAGGGTAAACTTAGGCTTAAAGACTGTCAGTTATTTAGATTTTCAACAGTTCGACAAGCCTGGTTGAGTGCTCCCTTTCGGCCTTGCTGGCTACGTACATACTAGTACATAGTGCATGCAAACACAGCTCTACTACACCAGCAGCTGGGGTTGCTTCTCCCGCATCCAACGGTCATTGCTTTTTGTAGTATGCTCAGTGAAAAATGTTTCAACGGATAACGCACTGGGA
>JAHZNE010000975.1:0-16773 GCA_027744055.1 Callyntrura sp. NNG-2020 | reverse complement strand
ACAATCCCGTTTAGTCTCCACACAAGTTAACTCTGAATGTCATGCATATTTTGGACATCCGCTCGGTATGATTTTGCCCTTTCAGTAGTTATGTATCAGAGATTTTACACCCTTCCAGTTATGTAGTTCCATCGGAAGATAAAAAATACAGACTCACACTCAAATTATGTGTATACTTTTTGGATAATCGAAATAGCAACAGGAAAAAGAATGTTTCAAGGTCGGAGCAAGAGCATAATTTTGACTGTATATTTTTTATTCAATGCTCGCCTCTCTCGTCTACTTGAGACTAACAGTTCATGGTGTATTATTTACAAATTCTCACAATTGGTGATATATGAGCGTATAGTCTTACAAAGTTTGGCAGGAACACTGTATTCATTTGAAAAGAAAAAACATTTTGCACCAGCATAACACAACGGCGTGCCTGTTGTTGTAGGTATACTGCATGGTTCTGGAGGATCTGTGGCACCTCGCCTGAATTTACAATTAGTCAGTCAAACCATGTAGAAACTGAGACTTATGCAGCTCAAGCACGGTAACCATTTCTTCTCACTCGCTTCAGCAGCCCTGCAAGAACACAAAGCAAACATCAGCAGTGGTATTGGAACAGTAGCGAAAAGTTGATGCCAAGAACAAATGGAAAAAAGTTTCTATCTCTGTAGCTTTTTACGGGAAATTTGCTGTTTCATCTGGCGTTCATCAGAATCAGAATGGCGATGATGATGATGATGATGAAGATGAGGAATGACGGTGTGCATGAACTTCGGAATAATCAAGCCCCGTTTGGATCCACTCTAGCATGTCCAATTATTGGCGTTATTATTGTTATGACTGCGATGTGTGAGGTGAATACAATAAGGGGCATTTACTAAATCCAGCAAACCTTTTCCAGGACTTGGAACCCCTTTTACGTGTTGCCATGCTTGAGAAAANCTTTTACGTGTTGCCATGCTTGAGAAAAAGCATAGATCTCTTTGCTAACAATGTTGCTCTGGTGTACGTGTGGTAGTATTATGATGATCTCATCGGATACCCCCTAAAATAATTTTTACGTTCTTATTACAAATACATGTAAACAACATATCTATGCTGTTGTTATGGAAACTTGATATGGTGCTATAGCAGTTTGGCTCACTGCTTGTCTGGCATGTTCAGTTCAAGAGTCGCAGTGTAACGGCATAAAGATTATATAAACCGTAACAATTGTATAGTAAAATTTGCGTAACGCCAGCTAGTGTAATTTTCAATGTTTGTCTCTACAACAACAATATAGTAAGTCCCTTATTTTGTGTGTATATGTAAGCTTTGTTTGTTTGCTTAGAATTGAGACTCTTTGGGATTGTAAGAATTTCAACATCGTCATCATCAGCATTCAAGTAAAAAGAAGCAACGTTCTTCTGCTTTTCTCCGTAACACATTATCCATGTTTCTTTGTGGCACAGCTAACCCACCAATACTAACTCTATCATTAGCATCATTACTGCAGCAACGGAAACAACGGAGAAGTGAAAACGCAAAATCAGCCAAGTGTGAATTACACGATGAAATTGGCAGAGGTGCTTTGCTGCCCCTAATTAGTCGATTTGTTGAACATGAGCGAACATGACCAGCAGTCCACCAACCTATTGTATCATGCAGACTGAAACAATGTAAGTCCCTCCTTTCTCCTAATCTGTTGTTTTGTAATGTTTTGTAGCTTTGAAATGGACTGACTGTCTACCCCATAAATAAAATGGCAGCATTATTTAAATCCCAGGAGAAACTGGCGTCTCCACAATTGAACTATTTTTGTTAAAATTATTGTCTCCAAAATAGTTTCTACCGTTGTTGAAGTTAGAAGTCCTGTTACTACACGAGGGAATTAGTTTGTTGACATGGCTGCAAGCAACCCAACTAATTTTACCTTCAACCTTGGAACAAACAACGTATCACAATTACAGGAAAATGATAAAAGTGCACACATGCCACACTAGCCACACTAGGCAGCAAATACTGGCCATGTCGAACCTCACCAATATTGTCTGTGTACAAACCTGCACGCGTGATTTCATTTCGTACATTTGGTCAGCCGAATTGCTGAATTTTGTAATTTGAATACTGCGTATCTCCAAGGCTAAATTCACAATATTATTGTTTATACGTTGTGTGGACGCACGACTCTTTATGATACAGTACGAAAAGTAATTTTTATTTCCCCGTAACTGCTAACACGCTGACACTAATCTTGCGAATCAGATTATTAGCAAAAGTAGTATGGGAAACCAATAATATATTAGTTAGCATTCGTCTGTCAATAAATCTACTTAATGATTCTGGATGTAAAATAATGTTACTATATTTGTGGAAATAGCCAAAATACCACTATTCAATTCCACAGTAATAAAATATTTTACCAGAATTTGAAGTGAGGTTTCAGTCAAAAGGTGTAACTTGTCAAAGAATGGAATACAGCAGTAAAATATAGTTATTAGACTATTTTGGTAGTGTACTTCAACAGTTTCGTGAGATAGTTCTTAAGAAAAATTTTATCATATCTTACAACTCGCTATATGTATATCTTTACGTTCTCATTTTGATGAAGTCAAATATATATTTTACTTATTTCGTAACGAATATTCGTAAGAGAACCACACCACAAAGCAAAGTCGCAAACTGAAGTTGCATTACAGGGGTTTCATGTTTCGTGTAGAAATACGTCTTTCAATAAACTCATTTTGGTATATTTGAAAACAAGAACAAGGTAGAAATTCACAGGAAACCGAGATGGAGACTAATATAAACTTGTAATTATAACTGACTTTTTTTTAAAAACCTTTTGATATACTCTCTTTCGGAATATTTCCCAAAATATTACGTCTATCCGCGTTCTACTGAAAATCTTTTACATTGGAATCGAACGATTAACGAATTCCCCTTCCCCCGACGTTTATTTGTTTGAACTGTGGACAATACGTATTATTAAAATGAACGTGATATTATGGCATATATTACAGAACTAGTATAAAGAGTATATGGTATCAGCTTTTACGTATAAAATATAATAAATGAAATAACATGTTTCGTTGGAAATTGCAAACGTGTATGCAAGCGGAGTTAATAGATCCGATTTTGGAGTGGAAATGATGAATACATATAGGCTATGCTTCATCTTCATCAAGGATCCAGCTCGAATGATTGCTGAAATGAAGAAGATTAAACTCCTATGGCGACAAAAAATCTCCTTAAATTTCCCCGTCATGTCTATATGCATTTTAAATGAAAGCTTGGGAAAGGAGAGTCTTTACCAAAAGTATCGGTTTTTTTGCATATTCGACCTGTATTAAACCATAAATAAGAGATTTCCTCCCTCGTTCACCTTTCTAAAATTTCATATATACTCTTATTTTAGATGTGTTAACAGCAAGCGTACTTTCTCAGGAATGCTCCTACTATATACGGAAACTTTTCAGTAGAAAGCGTTTGAACAGATTAAACGTTACAATGGGAACGGATACCTTTCTAAGTCCTAACTATTCATAATTAAATTAAAAAACAACAGTGAGCATATCTGTCCAAGTAAAGGGATAAGGGATAAACGTTATTACGGGACTGGGTCGAGCTGTGAACTCGTGTAAAGGCAAATGCCTGTGTGAGCGATATTCTCTGACAGTTAATTCCAGAGAATAAAACACAATGGTTTCCCTGGAAAACACCTAAAACCTTTATCTGTCGGTGAACAAAGGTAAATACATAAAATGCATGCGTAGCCTACTTTATGTATAGACGTCTATCCAACCAAACCCACCAGTCATACAGGAAATTCAATTTATCATATCTTCATGACGCTGTAGCTTGAATTTCCAACAGAAAACTTCAATTAATTTTGCCTTGTTAATTTTGACAGAAAAGTTTTATTGTTTTACAGAATTTGTAGGGAAATGTTAAAAAGGACATATTAGTTTTAATTGTTTATAATTCGTGAAAAGTAAAAACTACAAGGCCCTTAAAAGTCTTGCACCAGAAATACAAGTGTTACCGTTTTTGCTATGGAGATGGGAGAAGCAGACAAGTAGAATGCTCATTAATTAAGTATTCACTGTCTGTGACAGGCAGCTTGAGAGTTGCCACTTGCCAGCATTGTCAGACAGAGCGGCATAGTTATTTCAATGTGTCATTCATTGAAAACTGAAATCTCTTTTTCGTTCGTCATTCTGCTAAACTCATCATCATCATCATTATAAAAGGAACGACGAACCTAAAATTTTGAGAATTGTTTCCTTGCTTTCTACCCCACTAGCAGGATGGAGGGATCCAGTGGCAGTGATATTGTACCGTGCTATCTTACTAGCATTGTGTCGGTGACGTGCAAATCATTTGTAGGTCGTCTGCAAAAGGTTAATCCAGGTCTGTTCCATGTCTTCTAGATTAATAACAGCTACAGGGTTTGTAAGAGGAAACTTTTTGATAAATTGTGTGATAAAAGTTAGTGGCTATAAGTGTTCCAAAAATATATTTTCGAAAGGGAAAGTATACTCAAAATGTCATGTTGTAATTAAGGCAATGAAAGGAAGGAGTGGAAAAGTTTTGTCTTATTTCCTCACCCTCACACGTCGATTAACATGAAGAAATTGAAATATCCTCACCAAAACTTTAGCATATCATCTCTAGTCAATTTGTATCTTTGCTGTAATTATATATGTTATAAGTTGTCTCAGTCTCGCCATTTATTTCTAAGAGGAAAACAAGCAAGAAAAAGCAAATTGATCCATGCACTAAAGATCATTCCTATTAAAAACTCAGAATGATGGAAAAGTCAATTCGACTAAAACATGATATTGTCATTTGTCACGTTAATTCCTGGAAGATAAATTTACAAAATCACAAATTTCCCGATAATAATCGCAGCAACGAATGCGTCAATTGGCTTCGTAAACGTGACGATCTTCTACAACATTGGGATAAAAAGGTAAAATGAGAAGAGCTTGTATAAGATCGTCTTCTATTCTAATGACTGCTCATTCGCAATACCTCAGTCTATTCAGTATTTTGCATTCAAACTTTCACAATCAGCATCTCGATCACCTCAGCTGGTGTTCGCTATTAATTATTAGCCTGATAATGATGAAAATGTCGAAATTTCTGCTCATTTTGTAACATTGAAGAATGTATAATCCTATTCTTTTTTTTGTTCCCTGTTTTCCCTTTAATTGCTCCACTTTACCTGCCAAATCCATTTTTTATATTTTTGCAAACCTCCAAAAGAAGTCATTAAACCTGTGTGGGCCTTGTAACAATAGCGTGGAATGATGCGAGCGTCAGGGAAATAGTTCCAGGAGAAGCTTTCTCCCCGGTTGTAGAACAATTCGAATCTCTACAGGCCCTTAGAAAGCGAGATAATTACCACAATCAGAGAGTGCTGTATCATAGAAAACTGGTTTGTGAGTTTGTATTCACACACCCACATTGAAGTACCATGCTCTTACCTACCCACATCATAAAACGGCTGAAAGCTAATTACGCGAGAATTAAAACTATACAGTTGGCGCAGGAACCCACATAGTAACTATGCGATGAGCTTTGAGCGGATGTCGTATAGCCCCGAAAGGAGCAATATTCTCTGTACGAAACAGGAAAGTAGACGAAAACTATAAGTTATTATTTTCCCTGAAGATTAAAGCAGTGAAGCACAGGATGTTTTCTCATCATCTCTTTTTACATAACGATAAACATCATCGTCATCATCTTGTTCAACCAGATTTCAGATAGGTGGGCTCATCCTAATACCAGCTCGTTGCTTCATTTTAGGTCGCAACACATTACTGAATTATATATACATTCACAGCAGAAACAAGGAAGGGAAACGAAAAACAGCGTTGTATTTTATTTATTCTTCCCGTAATTGAAACTGGTAAAACGTATTTAATGTGGAATGTTTGCTGATTGTAGACAAAACGTTGTAATGTTAAGTGCACTTGTGCATTTGCACTTGTAAGTTTTAAAATATACGTGAGAAAAAAGTTGAGATAACTCAAGGTAGGTAAGCCTCACTTCTGTCATCGTGACCAGTACAGTTTATGTTGTAGTGATGATGAGTGATAGGTGATAACTGAAGATGGTCGATGACATTGTCCTAATAAACTGATTTATCATCAGCATTCCATATCCAGCAGAATTTGCATTCTTTTGTATCTAAGATTTTTTTCTCGTTTGTTTTCATATCGCAACTGGAAAATTCATGGAAAATTGGAAGACACACTATATTGACTATGTGATACAGCTCGTGCATTTTTTTATTAAAGTTTTCCCGCGCACTTCGAACAAGAATGTCAAATAAATATAGTGGGGATTACAGATCCCCTAAAGCAGAAAGTTCCTCCATTTATCAATATCCAGCATGTATCATAAATCATAAACACAAAACTCCAGAAATTTTCAGGGAATGTTGAGCTTCTACTAACTATAAGTTTTTGAGTAGTGTCAAGTGTATTTGTAATAGATTCTGAATCTCACAACAGAAAGACAGACAAACGTTGTAAGAACCAAGGAGGTCTCGGTGTACCGTAAATAATACACAACAGAATTCTGTTTATTTTTAGGTATCATTTATGAAAATTGTTCGTATATTTTAGGATACGGGCTCGTAACGCGAGCTCTTATGTTATATGCTTTTTATTCATTACTATGCAGAGTTTGCATTTTAGTTTTGTTTACTTTTCAGAATTGAAAAATAAATTAGATGGAATTAGATAAGAATACATACGCGCAATACAAAACAATGATCCAAACAAACAATTTACAATACAACATGTAATTATTAGTTATTAAACTAACAAGCAGCGTGGTGTAGTAATAGAGTACAGCATAAATACTGTAAACTATACAGCTTCTCATGGAAGCACTTCAACTTAAGTTTTGTTCAACACGTTTTTGCTGTCGTTTATTTTATCAATTTTGCTTGTATTGTTCCCATTGTTTGAAAAAATATATACTCCAAGTAAAAGCTCGAAACGATGAAAATTTTCGGCCAAATTTGTTTCTCCTCTGTACTATATAGGTTGGATGGGAATGGGATTGCACACAATACTGACAAAAGAGATTACCGATTACAGTGTAGTGCATTCTCCTAACATAAAGCTAAAAGGCATATCCTCCTTCTTAATTAACAATTAACATCTAGTATGTGTAACCACTTTATAATGTTTCAATGAAACCACCTTAGACTTTTTTATTATCAGTGTGTTGAATACTGATGTATAGACTCTGTTGACAAAACCTTTGATGTTAGGCTCAACTAAAAGTATGAGTGTGACATTTTTCCAAACCAGTAAAACCAATTCACAAATGTTCACAAAAGAATGTATACCTCGAAAGCAGCATTTAAATAAAAGCTGGCTTATTAAAATAATACCCAATGTACAACAACTAACCCCACGCATTCATTATGTAATCAAAACATCAGTACACGTATCATACGTTAAAGAATGACGCACTTGATGGGCCTTTATGAATGTTGTGGGATATTTAAATAAACATCTGCGGAGATAGTTCATCTCATTGAGTGGGTGTTTCAATATCCTACTTCGCATTTAAAATAATTATTTTCACCGAGTAGTCTATATATGTGGTATAGTCTACTTTTATAGAGAAGGATACCATTCATTCTAAAGATGAAAAATACGCTACTGAAACAAAAAGTACACAGTGGTATTAGAGACATGTTTCCACCTTCACTTTTTCTTTCTGAAACAATTTTCATTGGTCTGCTTTATTTTATGTAAATGACGTAGGTAGCCCTCTTGTGATCCCACACAAGGGAAATTGATAAATCATAATGAACTTAGAAGTACTCTAGTAAAATCAAAATGTGTATGTGACATTCATCACTGTATAAAATTTTCTTGCTGTTAGCACATTTCTGCATTTGTAGAATCGAGCTTTGTTGTCATTCCTTTAGAAAGCTTCAGAAGAGGAACCTTGTCTACCAAGGAAAGACGAACGTTTTGCGGTAGAATTGTTACTGGTTGACATGCTACCCGCTCGATTCATGGCGAATATTCCCCCACCACCAGCAGATGAGCCAGTGACATCTCCATCCCCAAAGTTTTCTTTGTCAGCAGCAGGTCCATCTGCAACGGTGGTAGCCCACTGGTGAGCCAAATAAAAGAATGGGTCCTCCATCCCAGTGTTTTCTTTCTGCAAAGATGAAAAGATAAAAGTACCTAAATAAATGGGGGTGTCATCGAATTGAACAGTGAGCTACACCAAATGTGGGAGTAAATAATGACAAAAAAATTATTGAAATGATGCTTGTTAGTTGTAGTGTTGGAGGGCGGCTACTAGTAGATAAATGATTTTTTCTTCTTACCGCCGAGCACTCATAATAGTGAAGACCATGCTGAGAGGCAAAATCCTGAGCTGCCTTAGGACTGATCACACGCTGATCTTTTAGATCCGTCTTGCTACCAATCAAAACGCCGAGAAAAGGCTGATCTCCCGCACCACCGCCGCCGCCGCCGCCGCGTTTACCGCTTTGATCTCCAGACCCATCCGAAGAAGAACCGTGTTTTAGTTTATGCATGCTTCCTCGTGCCAGGTTAAGCCAGTCTAACGCAGAATCAAGGGCAGTGTTTGAGGTAAGATCTAATACAAGAGCCACACCGTCTAACCGATCCCACTGTTATTATCAAACCAGAACAGAACGACACACGATGGTAAATAATATGACAGCGAGGACATGTTCGAAATTTACAATTTTATTGGGCTCATTTTCCAGATTCTAGTGAAAACTATCTAAAAAAAGTTTTTGGCGAAACATATTGTTGATAAACTATGAGATTGCAACTCCGAGAAAGTAGAGAGTGTACCTATTGTACGAAGAGTTAGGTATACCGGGGAGAGATGATGCGTGGGGAATACAAAATATTATTTTATTTTACTGCTGCTGTCGCCACACACGTCATGGACATGACAGGCGAGAAACGTATTGCTTATTTGGCGAAAGTAAATAACTTCAGGCATAAATCATCATTCTGTATCCTCCATGCTTCCATTCCTGCGGAATACATAGGTACACACAAATACAGCAGCAGAGAGGGAACCGAGAACACAAATGTTGGTACTTATCTTACACTCATTTTCGTGATAAAGTTACCACGCAGTAAAAAGAAATCATACACAAGCAACTTTGCACACACAAAATAAGTATAACTAAACCTAACACCCACAAAGGAAACGGAGGGACTCGGGAGTTGCTGGTGAGAAATGGAGACAATGAATTCTCCTGGAGAATTGTGAATATGCCATTGTAGTCATCAATAAGGGAGATTTCCCTATTGCATTCCCTATTATTTCTCTAGAATTTACGACAAAGCGTAAATGAGGACAAGGAAAAGAAATTTAGGCAGGTGCATGCGAGCCTGTTTTAATAGTCTGATGTGAATGTACTGTGTATGTACGCTTATTTTGTACTTTGCCGTTTACTTAGTTTATTTAGAGCAAAATAGCAATTTACCGGAGCCGTTGGAGTGAAAGAACTTTTTTTGCGAAAAAATATGGAAACCTTTATGGGATCCCTCTAACACATGCATGACAGTTTTATAGGCGCAAAGCCCATGGTACATACAACAGAAGCGTAGATAGACCATACTAGTATATGCTACGCTGATAAAAGCGTGAAATATATTATGTGAGTATGTGGTAATACATACATACCTAAAAGCAATATGTTTCGCTACTTACGTAGTGTGGGAGCAGTTCTCTGTAAATAGGTTTGCCCGCTGAATCGACGAGAACAAGATTAATCCGTGGTTCGAGTGAATGGATCGCATCTTCAGAACCCGAGGAAGAGGAGAGGTTATTGCTGTTTTGTAGCTCGCCTCCATCTGGTCCTCCTCCTCCCATGCGGCCACTAGGTAGCTTAATGCTTTTCGCGTAGATAGACACGCCAGTGGTCTGCCGGGAGATGGAAACAGAAACGGAGTAAATATAAATCAAGTTATCGACGCAACAGTGAAAAGGGGAATGGGAGAGTAAGAGGGATCTTGGTAAAAATGTTATTTTGGAGAAAAAGAAAATCCCTGGGGAAGAGACAAAATGGAATGCGTGGATATACAAAAAAGTGAGGAGACGAGATGGTAAGACAAGCCCCACGCAATCAGTTTAATTACGTTATTTACGACTGGATTATATAAAATAATGAGATTATTTTTTCTCTGATTGCTTGGGTGAGTAAAATTTACTGTTTTGAGGGCTCTTCCATTATTACCGCTATTACTGATGATATTAGCCTTAGAAAGAAAGCCCTACATAGAATATTTTGCTTAGAATTGTTTTTTACTCAAAGTAATGTTTTGTGATGAAAGTAGAATATTTAACGACATGCACAATTTTAGTAATTTTGTATAACCTCCAGTAAGTTTACGGTTTCAAGCGGGATAGTGAAAAGTTAGATGATTTTCTTGTTACGATTTTACACCAAATGGAACAAAGGTGAAAGTGTCCACACAGTTGTAGGCATATGTTTTATGGGAGTTTTAATATAATAAAGTGTGGAAATGAAAATGAAATTCCAAATTAAAGCTCTAAATCTCATAAAATTTTCTTGGTAAAATTCTATTCTAACAGTATTCTAACTAAAAAATTGAGCCAACATCTAAGATTCTTCTTATTATTACAACACCTACTATACTGTGGTCTCAAGCAACTTACCATATGATAATTCCTAGAAAAATTGTAGCCCTCTGAAGTGAATGCATTGCAAATTGCCGTTTTCCCTGAGGTGGATTCACCTTTGACAGAAAAGAAGAAAAAGTTAAAATATAAATCATTTCTAGAACAGCGTCACCGTAAACGACATTTGGTGTCATAACGGTCATGCACGTGTGCTTTCAACATCCCAATTTCTTGTGCCATTTCAATCCGTACTTACCGACAACAGCAATTTTCAGCATTTTTGGCAACGGCAATTGCTGTTGCCTTTGTGGCTGGTGGTGATCCCTCTCCCTGTCTCTATCACGTTCGCTCCGTTGCTGCTCCCTGTGATGACTACTGGAATGACTAATACTGTTACCAACCGACTGCTGTTGCTGTACGGGTATGACAGTACGGGACTCAGCACCAGACTCCCCAACGTCTACCTGGAATCTATTACCCGACGACGCAAAAGGTGACCTATTGTCCACACTACTTCCACTGACAGGTAAAGCCCCACGACTGGATTCTCTGACGAGAAAGGCGTCATTACCAGATTGTTGTATTCTACCTCCACCTCCTGCGCCTATCCCATCCTCTCTTAAGCCTCCTCCGCCAGGCCTGGTGGATAAAATTCCATTCGAGTTTGCATAATGTGCGACCGGCTGAACTATTCTCTCCGTACCTGGCATCATAACGCTTCCTCCAATAGCGGCTGCTCCACCGGGATCGTTAAAACCTCTACCATTAGACCGCATTGGGAATCCGCCGCCAGAGGAACCACTTCCATAACTATCCATAATTCAGAAGATTATTACTTCTTCGCAAAAGGGGAGCATGGACTCTGTTGAACAATAACGAACGGAACATGTAAATATTTACACTCTTGCTTTCCAGCAATAATTTTTCGTATTTACTACTAGCGTTTGTTTAGTACGAAATATTCTCGATTTAACCTACGCAATACAATTCCCAAAGGTGGAACTTATTGTTAAATACTTTGTTTCCGTCGGCAATATGTTTGTTAAGCTGTACACTCTCCAGAAAAGTCTTATTGGAAATTCCACAGAATTGGATGGAATTTATTACTTTACTCAATAAGCGGATGTGTGGTAGATTTGCTTTAAGTGGTTTGTTTTTCTCTGATCCTTCAATTCTGCTGATTGGAGGAACGCTTGCCTGCTTTATATTTACTGTTTACCTGGCTGTGTTATTTCCATACACTATTTGTTGTTCTGTTGTAGACAACAAAGAAATACGAAACATCTTTGATGTACCTGTCGTTGTTGTGTCACCACTCACCAGCTTTGTTTGCTGTTTTATTAGTTAGGCAACCCCACAAAACTGAAAATCGATCTTCAATGATGCCAGTACTGGAAATGTTTATGATAATACAGTTCTTATCGAGCTATGATTTCCTTTTGTAGTAAAAAAAAGTATAATATACATACACTATATGCACTGAGTTTCAACGGTTTCAGTTTGGGTCAACGAAATCAATATTTTTTTGTTTGTTGTTTTGTTATGTAAGTTACTAACGTTTATAACGGAGACTGCCAACTAAAATCAAAATTCTTTTTATCCTGTTTTTGTCCTGATCATCAAAATCAAGGATTTTAAATATCACCTCCCTGCACAAAACTGCCTCCAAATCGATGAGGGGGTGACTAATTTTTATTTATCACCCTGCGCCTGCCTACATTTAAGGCTGCAATTTTAATATTAACGATATGGTAACCCAGGAAGTAAAATGTGAAAGTATTGGCAATATCAGGAAATAATTCCGTAAAATGTATGCCAAGGTTGACCAGTGGGTAGATGTCCACATCTGTCCGAATAACACCTTTGATCATTTTCTATGTATTTTGTTTTTTCATCAAAGTGATCAACGTGGCTACAGGGGAAGTTTCATAAGGACGAAAAAGTATGAGTGTAATCCACCACCTCGGATAAGCCATCTGTTTTTTGTTTGTTACGCTCGACCGTTCCATGGTAACTGTCAAAAACCATAATACGGATCTCCACTGTTTTCCAACCTGTGTTGCGTGGGCTTATTGCAAACGCTGTCCTTGTTTTCGATACATTAGTGCATAGTGCATGGTTAATACATCGGTTGATGCAACGAGGAGGGGGGAGCTGTGTTGTTGTTGTTATCCTGGTTGTGTCCGGTCCGTGTGGTTTCTATTTACGTTCTTTGTCGATTGGGCAAACAAATAGTTCTTGCTACTCCTTTAATTGGGGAGTTGTTCATTTTGTTTTGTGGTTTCATAATTTTTCCTTTCACATTATACAGTAAACATCGATTTGAAGACAGTCTTCCGAAAATGGCATCAGGATCGACAGGTCTGAGAGACATGGATACAACAATGGATAGTGTGGCTAGTGTTGATAAACGTTCATCAAGACAAGGAACATCGAAAAAGACAGGTAGCAGCAAGGGAACTGGCATTACTTCTGCTACAACGCCATCCAATTTTCTAATGACTGTCACGGGAAGGATTGAAAGTGCTCAGATTTTCGGCGTTGACGATGTTTACTGCAAGTATAACTTGGCTTTTGGCAGCGATTGGAGTATAACATCAGTGGGTGGACTACATACTGATTTATGGCAGAGATTATTTACAGACAAGTTGATTACATTCGTAATATAATTGTTTCCTAACTCTCAACAGGGACTGGAGGAGGGTATTTCGCAAATCACCATGAAAGATGAAGAAGGATATTTAAGTTTTTCCGCTGGCCAAATGTAGTACCAAGTAATATGGGTTAACAATAGAAGCCGGAAGTTTACAGCAGCATTGATTATATTATTAGTTATCCTTTATTAGTATTCTTCATGCTTCAGTTTCCGGCACTGAGCTGTGCATCCGTTTAGGTACATGTTTTTTATTAATCATCTCCGAAATAACTACAACACTTCCGCCAATTTTAGTATTCTGGTCATCACCAGCGACAGGAAGCGTGATATGTCTAGGCTAGACTTTATTATAAGATGAGTCGGTGTATTATGTTCCATTAAATGTAACGTTGCTCTGCAGAAGGATAATTATGAAACAGGACACATAAGAAGAAGGTTGGCTAGAAGTCATAATTTTGATATTGCACAAAAAATTTCCCGGAGGATTTGTGTCTGTTGGCAAATGAATTAGCACTAATAATGATTGTAACATACTACTACACTTGTGCAGAAGCGTGATGGTGTCGACACTAGAAGATCTTCGTATAATTGAAACATTTTTTCGGAACTTGCTACATACATATATCAAAGTAGACATGTTCTTAATAGAGTTTCGCCAGGTAAAACTGTAAAATGCTTCCAACCTTTCTACTAAAATTATTTGATTAATTTAGTACTGATAAAATAGTATCATTTGATCTAAATACTAGCGCAATTCAGTTGATAGTTAATTTACTAAAACTAAATGTTACTAACATTTTAAAGTATTAACAAATAGTTTTTTTTCGTCACGCAGGGCCCCAGCTTATTCTAAGTGTGTATGGTTCCGATTTTTTGGGGAATCACGTGGCTCGCGGTTACGGATCAACTCATCTACCAGTTTGTCACGGGTCCTACATTAAAGCGTAATTGAAGTAAAAATTAATATTCTAACCGCAGACGCGCGTAGAGGAAATGTGTCATATTATTTGTGCATTGAATGACTTGTTTTGCTCTTGTTTTCGCCAATAGGATTCCTCTCTTTGTGCCAGAATCAAGCTCACTTTTGCAGAAAATCTCAGCTTGGCTCATGGGGCGACAGCCGGAATTTGTGGATCCAAAGCTGTTGGCTCAAAGTGAAGGAAGACAAGGTTAAAGAAAGTTATATTTATGTTGGACAAAAAATGCTATTTTGGCTAATTAGACTATTAATAATACATTGTTTTCTTGCTACTTGATGTCATCATGTGCTTCACTTTATAGTAGCACATGTTATTATTAACAATGCGTTCATTGTGTTGGTTCCAGTGGTTCGTGTTCAAAGCAATGGTCATGTTATGGTAAAGTTTGAAGTGGTCATCAAAGACATGAGGAAGCTGGGCTTTGTAACCTCACACAAAATAATTCGAGAAGAAGAATTTGAACAAAGGTGAAAGCATGCTGGCAACTTGGCAGACCAGCAGAAGTTCAAATTCAGTAAAAGAAGGAAATAGTGCCGCAAAGCTACAAACATACCGTTCATTGTGTTCAGTTCATTCATTAATTATCTCTACGTCTAACTCTATAATTAAGATTGTTCCTTACACAACATTTTTATCTTTGTATTTTGTAGAAGTTGTAAAATAAAACTAAAAGTAAAAGTACACTTTCTAATTTAAAAACAAAGTGGGAAATATCACCACCATGTTTTTTTAGTTAAGTCAAAGAAAAAGTAAATTAGGCCAACTGTTAAAAATGGATAACAGGTCAAGTGACAAGGCCATTTTCTTTCTGACATACATTTTTTTGTTTTCGCTACAGAAAACCACGCTGCAAAGTATTCATCCCAACCAGGCCTCTTTTTGTAACCGTATACCTTGTTTGTTGATTAGAGAACGTAAATAGGGAAAAGTCTGAATGGCTGAAAATCATTCACATGTTTTCGTCTTATTGCTTGTTTACTCTCTTACAACTACACCGAAGTGAATATGCGGGTGTATTCGTTCATTTGAAAGCTCTCACTCTCAAATGAACCGCCACATTATATACGAAGATGTGTAAATAGTCAACATGTTTTTCCCTTTCCCTGGGGCGGACCTTCTTTTATACGTACTTATATTGTACTTATATATACGCCCTCTTGCTCAGCACAATAAACTATATAAAATGAGTTGTCACACAATATAGGACACTACAAGGCAAAATGCTTTCCCCAACCGTCGTACCCCTGGGGGGTTTGCCGGTTTCGTTCAAAATGAATATGCTATGGGTCTGAAAAATGGGATGCATATGTCTTTACGTTCTAGGAAACTGCAAATAGTGTATATAACATATTATTACATATACTTATACTATATAGTATAAACGATAAATAGACTGTCAAACATGATTAAATCTAACTTGTCAAAGTATCTTCAGCTTCGTAACAAAACGAACACTGGAAGGCAATGCCCTGATAAAAGTATAAAGCTAAGTTTATTGGCACTAGTTATTACAGAGATTTTAAGCAACACATAAACATAAAATCTCAGCAGAAAACGCACCAACAGTTTTTGCTCATATAGTGCAATATTTACTAGATGCATCACTGTTTTTATTCTAAAACTTACTCAGGTTGAGTATCCAATGAATGAGCCATTGAAAACATCTTTGAATGAACATGGGACAGGGCAGTAGAGAGTAATTGCAAAATTTAAGACAGCGATAACAGGGTAACAGGGTATGCACATAAGGCGGTCGTAGCCAGCAGGGCGATGAGATAAAACTGTACCACTTATTTTTATGACGGCGACATATCCACTGTGATGTAGGTAAAGAAAGATGCTAAAAAACCATAAAGGCTATTAAATGCAAAAAGTAGAACACTTACTTGTTAAAACATCGTGTGTTGTATACAACTGGAGATGTGTGAGGCACTGAGGTACAATGCCGTTAAGAAGTCTGATTTTGAAGGAGAGTAGACAAGTAAAAGTAAAGTAAAATCTGTAGAGATTTTGTGTTGGATTGGGATGTACATCAATAGACAGCATGCCAGAAATGTCTTTTCAGTGCGTGACATTTCTACTTTATGAGTCGTCTCGTCTCTTATCATTTTACCTCTGAGAATTACAACCTCCTTATACAATTTTTGTTTTTTAAAACTGCACGTTTATGTAATGTATTATACAGTACAATCACAAGTTACACTTTTATTTTTGCGGTTTTAATGGTTAAGTACATATGTATGTTAGGCATATAAGACCTAAAACAAGGAGCGTTGTAAAAAGCAAGTAGGTAGTACTGATACAAAAATTAATACAACACTCTATATTCGGGTCTTACTCTTTGAGTAGAACCTATCGCATATCACGCAGTTAAAGTTCTGTAAAAAAAGACAGCAAAAACTGGCAATTTCTCACTTTACCCCGCAGTTATATGCTGGGGCAATGTGAAATTTGAATTCTATTCAAAGAGTAGTACCTTTTTGA
>JAHZNE010000973.1:0-11351 GCA_027744055.1 Callyntrura sp. NNG-2020 | reverse complement strand
CATCTATGTTAGCACTGGATGCTCCGAAATTTTGACACAAGTTGTGTCTATCTTGTCAACAAGATACTATATACTAGCAACAGCTAGCTGATTTTTTAGGTATGCGTTGTACGGCCTTAACGGTGACACACATGTTGCTCTTCGTTATATTATGAGGGGGCACCCATCCCAGGCAAAAAGCGGATTAAAATCTGGCTTGTGCACAAACCCGCGGAGAAAATAAAAGCGGTAAAACTTATAAGAAGGACTGCTGTTTAGGCATTTTTTCCACTATTCTTGTATTCTCCCCCAACTTGAATGATGACTCTGGAATAGCAAAGCTATCACTCATATTTATAACTTCCCAAAGGGAAAACTCAAAATTTCCTACATAAACAATTTTCTCAATTTTCCCAACGGGGGTAAAATGTGAGGTAAAACCTGTACAACCAAGTTTTGTTCAAATAAGACCTCTATAAAACCTTACCTACAGATCACAAAAGCAAAAAAATTTAAAACTCGTCTTCCTTCGTGATGATGATGAGTCACTCATCATGAGTGAGGATGAATTCGAACTTTGACCCCTTAGAAAACCCACAGGAATTAACCAATTCGGACCAAACTTGGCGTGCATATTTAAAGTATGTACGGAAACCAAATCACATTTCTGGAAATTTCGATGTCTCAAAACTCATGAAACTTTGTAAACATTCGAGGCACTAGTAGGTTGCTAACATGTAGAAAACCCAACTGAAAGTTACAAGCCAGTTTTGAGATATTGGAATTTCAAGAAATGGGATTTGGGTTCCGGACACACTTTAGATACCTGAAGGGTATCTGTGCATATAAAATTTGAACCCCCCTTGCTATGTAAAAATTCATAGCTAAAAATTGTAGTCCCAATTTTCTACCAGAAGTGGGCGATGCAGCCAGGTTATTTTTACATAATATTAAGTCCCTTCTCCTTACAAGTCGACTGGTGAGATCCCCATGGTGATACGACTTAACGTCGTCAAACAGGAGGGAAAACAATATTTTGACGGACATACCCCCTGAGGATCGAAGGAGTCAATCAATCTACGTCAAACTTGGCAAAATTACTTGTCTTCTACAGGCCCCCCTATATTTGGAATTTGAGCTAATTTGGCCAACTTTTAATTTTTACCTCTGCAGTTACCCCCGGGGGTTGACCCTCATAGCCCATCTACGAACTCCACACCGAGATATTGACCCAACATATCTACCTGCAAAAAGAATTTTAAAATTCGCTTTCCTTCAAGAGTTATCGCGTCCATGGCCGGACGAACGTGCGGACGGCCGGACGGCCCCACGCGACACCACATTCCCAGAAGATACTTCTTGCAGAAGCTCTAATAACAGGGAGCGTAGAACGAAGAGAAAGCGAGAACGCAGCTAACTGATATGTGTGAAAGCTTCTGATAGGGGAGAGCATTGTACGGCCAATTTCATGCTTCTGTTCCCCTGTTGTGGCTCTACGAACTCGGGCGTCATTCTGATTTTGAAACAAGTTTCTGGCTTTCACACAGAAAGAAAGGTTTCAACAGGAGACACGTGCTTTCTCTCTTTCTCTCCGTCTAAAGTCGCTACCAGCAGGAAAGAAAGCATCTTAAAATTCCCAAGGGAGCGAGTGCGGTGAAAAGCATTTGACAACTGCAAACATCTCTTGGTGTTCCCGTCAATTTTCGAGAGAAGTGTTCCTTGTGTAAGTTTATCTGAGAACCATTTTTTTTCCTGTTGTAATTACCGTACTTTCTCTTCCGTTCATAGCGGTAGGGTAAAACACAATAATTGTGTACTTGTTTCTCCTAATTAGTAGTGACTTTTTCCGCGGCTGCGAGGAACATTCCCAACCAGTCACCATTATCTTCTCCAACGTTGATCAACCCCAGGTACGTTTATCAACTGATTTAATTACCTCGTCTCCTTCAACACATTTACTCTTCATTCTCCCAAATTTCCCCAAAAATTATTCCTTTTCCTGCCACCACCTACTCAAATCCTTGCTGCCACCACGACGCTGTTGTTATTTACCCAAAATTGCCGTAATCCGCACCTTCTATCCGCACATCTATTTACCTTGCATATATACTCTCCCTCTCGTCAATCAGCACTGACGTCACACCCCGTTTTTGCACGGATACCCGCCTGGCCTAAAAAAACCACGCATATTTCATGGGAGTAACAGCCAAAAACGTCCTTACATAAAGATAGCATATTTCACGCCTTACCTTTCCAAAATACGACGCAATACTTCAACTTCACCTTTTTTGTGGACTACCGAACAATATGAACGGAACACACTCTCATGCATCTCCCCTTACTTTCTCGCTCTTTCCCTGCTCCTTTCATTCCCAGGCAAAACCGAGAAAGTTCGTTCCACGTAGAATAGGGAAAGTGGAAAGAGGGTGAGGACGTTGCCGGTTTCTGGGGCAACGTGTGGAGAGCTCTCCAAGAGAACCGTTCTCTCCAGATTTTGTATAGAAAGAGAAGCGATACAAGTCAGAGCTGTTGTCCAACGAAGGAAGCTACTCTTCGCTTTCTCGAGATACACAGTAGGTGGATGAGGGGCAGAGAAATGCAAAGGGGATCTAGGGATCGGGAATGGGATGATGCTATTACGCCACTACTGTTACTGGGGCAACAGAAAAGGGGAAGCAAACAGGCATTGATACAAGATTACTTGCATCCTTTGACGGAGAAACGACGTCTCTGTAGAATTAGGCTTGCCTTTGGAATATTATTTGAGGTGGCTTATTAGGAAGGATGCATGGGTGGATCAATATGACAGGGGAATGCAGGAATGCAGGAAATCACAAAGCTTAAAAATTGTGGATGATTGATACAGACAAGTTGGGTCTTCATTTTGTTTGTCGTCTTTGCTGAAATAGGTTGACGGGGAAAAGAAAGTCGCGCTTTCACGGGGTTACCATGGAGCCCTCTTCTTCACAGGGAAATTGGGGGGATGGGATTTCAAAGGAGAAAGCTGTGTTGCCACGGGAGAATCGCCATCCTCCTCCTCACTTTACCTGTCGACATCGTCCTCCTCCGTATCCTCGTCGTCATCGTCCTCCCCGGAGGTAGCGAAGCTGCTGGGGGGAAAGAGAAAGGAGCCCACAAAAGGAAGGGAAGTTGGGAGTAAAAATGGCAGTGGGAGACGACAGCGGGTTAAAAAGTCGTGGATACACCGAGCCAGCACCAGGGGACGGCCCCGTCGTCCTGCATCTTCCCAGAGAGCGCAGCGAAGAGCTATTTTTGAGTATAGACGCAAGTTACGGGAAACGGTGGAGGGGGCCTCGTCGTCTTCGAGAGACACGCCCTCTACGCCCAACCCCAGCTTAGAAATTGACCAGGGAGAAAGTTTACAGGAGTTGGAGAAAGGGGGTCCCTCCACAGGGGAAAAGGGGGTTGAACAGGCAGAGGGCGATCAAGGATCGGACCAGAGGAGCAAGGATGCGGAGCTGATCAACAGATTTGGGGAATGGTCCCTCACCAGATTTTTAGCTCAAATTTATCCGGAGCGGTACTCGCAAATGTCGGAAACGTCTTGTCAAGAGTCCGTTGAGGAAACAAAGTCAGATGGAGAGACACCGCGTCCGCTCACCGAAGCCAAGGACATTTCACGGAGTGGCGAGAACATGTTAGAGGGCACTGCAGAGAACAAAATAAACGGCGAATAAATCAAATGTATGTCATTTGCAAAAATATTATCAAATTTTGCATTATGGAAAAACTAGATGTGCTATGCATAAATAGTAGATATGTTAAAATGGTCAAATATTAAGCATACTACGTGTCCGTGAACTACCGTCGTGGTGAAATAAACGAGAGAGAAAACTATTCCAGGTAATTTTAGTTATGCCATAAATTATCGAAAAAAAAATTAAAATCATTAAAAATAAGTCGCTTTTATTCCTACTTGTTCTATAGAAACGATACACAAGTGTAGCGTGATTTAAGTAAATAATATTCCATATATAAGCGCTGAATATGCTTGCTAATTAATACGTTATAGCACGGCATCACAGTCAAGTGTAATATTGTCGCGAGAATGCTAACATTTATATTTGTTGATTTTAAGTAAATAATATTCCATATATAAGCGCTGAATATGCTTGCTAATTAATACGTTATAGCACGGCATCACAGTCAAGTGTAATATTGTCGCGAGAATGCTAACATTTATATTTGTTGAGTTGACAGGTATTTTAGATACAAATTAATATGTACTGATTGTAAATATATAATTAAGCTAAGACACACGTGTAAACTAGTGTATTTTCATGTACAAATCATCGAAATTGGATGAGGGCATATCTAAATATAATAGGTAGGTTGCCCTTAAAATAGGGTTCGTTTAACAATTCATTATAAAATGTTTTCCTTTCTTTTGTAGTATTTGTATTCTAACAAATACTTCAATATATTGTTAATCATTGCAGTTATGTGTGACAGTTGACACTAAGTTGATTAAATGTGTTGCATTCTTCTAAAAAAATCAAAGCATTAACCAACTGCGAGTTTAATGAACTTTAATTTTGTTCTTAAAACATAATTATCCCCTAGAACATATTTATATAACCTGGAAAAGAATGCATTTTTTGCACCGTTTAACTCATTACAGGGAGGTCAGTAGAAAGAGTTGTTAAAAGCGGAGGCTAGATGTCTGTTAAATCGCGGTGTATATCTCTTTTTCCAGCATCTCATAACTCACCTGCCAAGAAGCCAATTTTTCGCTTTGTGTGTGGACTTTCAACGTACTCTGTCCTCACCACTGCCTTTGCAATGCAACAAGTACAGGAGAAAGTATCTGTTTACACGTCACACAGAACTTTTACGTTATCATTGTGAGGGAGGTTGGAAATGGCGCTTCTTTCTTTGGTACGGGCCATAGGCTGCTAGCAGCAGAGGAAGGGAGACAGCAAAAGAGGCTCAGCGAATTAAAATTTATGGAAACAAGCAAGCACGACTTCAATCTACTTTAGTTGTAGAAATGGCGTGTTTATAGAAAGAAATAATCCGCCTACACCTTATATAATAATGTGGTCGTATTGTTACTACAGCAGAAATTCAAATTTGATGTGTCCTTTGACGCAAAGAGTAGAGACTTTCTAGAAAAAAAAATTAATAAATGCTAAGCATTAACCAATTAGTTCCAATTACTGCTTATTATTTGGCATACAAAAAGTTGTTTCATTATTTATTTCATTGTTTTAAAAAATCTCCGATAATTTGGAACGTTAAAATATGTATTTCTTATTATTAGTGTAAGTTTTAGATTAATTTAAAACTTTGTTAGCTTACCAATGCAGTTGCTTTTCCTAAAGTTGTTGATATAGCAGCACGAATATCTATCTACACAGTTCTCGCTTTACGTGTTTTTGGCGATCATTTTTTCATTTTTCACTTGACATTTTGAATATGACAGCTTCATTTGCAATATCAAAGAAACGTGACCTGCGGTAACAATATGAAGTGCACCTAAATCCCCATTATTTGACTGAGAAGTAATTACAACAAAATATATGACTAATGTGGCTAATGTATTTCTACAGGTGAAATTATTGTTATATACAATACATCGTATTTGTAAGTCGATCTTATCGATGAAAAGGATTTTACTAATTATTGAAATAATATGTTAACTATTTCTTTCTTAAATGATAGATAACACGGGATTGTTTGGTGGAAAAAATTGAAAGGAAATTTTTATTGTCCAGCTTTCGAATAGAATCTCTACTCTTCATCAGGACAAAAATCATGACAAAAACACTGTCCTTATTCTTAAATAAAAGCACTTGTGTTGCGAATTTGCTTGAGCTGAAGAAACTCAAGGTAATAAACAACGTAGCAGCACACCCAAAAGAATCCTTAAAGATCAACAACATAAGTGGCTATTGATTTATTTAAATCACTCATTAAATCAGCTCATTGTAGGGGAACGTATTACAAAAATCTATATGATACAGATGGCGTGCAAAAGAGTGAACATCGGAAGGCAGTCTGTGCAAGCTGTAGTTAAAGGTATAATATGTATCATACATCCAATATAAAATTATGAGAACGCAGAAAAAAGTTGCAAGCAACGATCTACAGATATACATACGTGATATACAGAGCATTCACAGTTTTTTGCAAGGAAAGCAATAATAAGCCAGAGAGCTCTCTCAAATAGTGAAACGCATGGATGTGATTCGTCAGTTATAGATAGTGTATGAGAATACATTAAACTTTTGTAGGATGGTGGATAAGTTACACGTTTTTCAACAAAAGTAATGTAATGCAGGATAGACTACCGGATGTTGAACAAACAAACATACTACACGACATTTCTCTTTTCCCTGTGCGATCTTACCCCTTTTGCGTAAGATTAAGTTGAAGCAGCACTCTTTTTCTGCCCGATTCTACTCTGCGATCTGCTTACTAGCTCTAACTCGTATTTGCCGATGTTAGTCACCACCCGCGTAAAATGTACCTCAAACTTGGCTGTTCTTCTACATGCTTTAAAGCATAGATTGTGCACCCCCTTTCCTTTGGTAGTGGTAGCGGTAGTAGGCCAAAATATTTGCGGTAGCGGTAGTTGCCAAAAATATTTGCGGTAGCGGTAGTTGCCAAAAATATTTGCGGTAGCGGTAGCTGCCAAAAATATTTGCGGTAGTTGCCAAAAATATTTGCGGTAGCGGTAGTTGCCAAAAATATTTGCGGTAGTTGCCAAAAATATTTGCGGTAGTTGCCAAAAATATTTGCGGTAGTTACCAAAAATATTTGCGGTAGTTGCCAAAAATATTTGCCGTAGCGGATGCGGTAGTTGCTCAAAATATCTGCGGTAGCGGTAGAAGCCCTAAATTCTTGCGGTAGCGGTATAGATAGAAAGGAAGGGCAAAATCCGGTACCGCCGGTATCAGTAGTACCACAGGCACCACTGCTGCACAGCTCTGTTTTGAAGTACCATTTTCTATACTAGCTAAGTAGCTTCCAATCTACTTTCCATCCAGACATTCGTGCGTGAGTGCGATTTTGATCTGTTCATCTGTATAAATGGGGACAATTCTGAGAGAGTGAGAATAGTGTTCTTCTTGTGAAGGTTTGCCGCTCCTAACGTAATGTTGGAAGTCGATCTCTAAATGAAACATGGGTGCACATAATTTCACCGCATTTAAAGTTCTCCAAATACAACAAGCCGTTCTGACTTGCACGTAATGAGTGACAACTGGTGCTATCGTGTAAGACAAATTGACAAGATTGATAGAAAGAAGTTCATCACATTTGTACTTTAATTTTCACCGGATCAACATTGTGTTTCCTTCTGGGAATGTTTTAGGGTTGCTCAGGGGAGGAGCAAGCAGATGACAGTAAAGATAAAATGTGAAAAGTACCGAATTTTATGTGACTTAAATTTTTAGATAGTTTCTAGAATTGTGATTACAGTTTTCTGTTAATATGACGTCTGCCTCCGTATTTTTTCAAAACGTTCTTATGCTTTGGATGATGCTAATTTTTGGGTTGACTTCATGCTGCTTAATTAAACTATTTCACAACTGGGTAAAAAAGAAATGTGCGGAAATTAGAACACGGCGACAGGCCCGTCAAACACACGTCCAACCTGAGGAACGGAAACGGGAACGGCCACCTGAACCTGAATTCTATGTTTAGGTATAAAATGATGTATTTAAAATTGAATTGAAGTACTGGTGTACCTATACTCCTTTTAAAACGAAATGTGACAGTTTTCGCTCCATAGCCAAGCTAATTAACTAACCAAGGATACGTTCATTTATTTATAGTAGAAGGTCAGCAGCAGAAGTTATCAGAAATAAGAAAGGCGGACTTTGATGACGTTGGTATTTTTAAAAACAAAAGGCAGCAGTGCGATATTTCTTTTCAATAATTTATAAATAGAAACATTCAAATAAAAGGTACATTTTGCTATATTTACTAATATAATTTATAGTAATTTTTATTGTTACAGATTCAGAACGAGAGTGAGTTTACTTGATTTTTTTACACCGTTAGAGTGACCACCTTTGTACACTTTGATTTGAAAGGATTGGTGCTAAATTTATGGCAAAGGATGATGTCGGAGAAAGCAAAGGGCGACGACAAACAAGCTACCTGTACACTACTACAAAACAAGAAGAGGGGAACTGATGCAAGGAAAATATTGGCAAAAATCTAAAGAAAACTGTATTTTGAAAACCTTAAAATAATGTTGTTGGTGTCTTGTTTAAAAGGAAAATATGAATAAAATAAACTAAAGTGATAACATTTTAATTCTACAAATAATACTGTGTCGTACTTGGATTTTATTTTGAACGCCGTCTCACTTTTACAAATTTGGCATACCCACGTATTATCCGCACTCCCTCTTATATGTTTATTTTATTTTCCGTGTAGATGTATGGAGCTCACCCTCTAGAAATCAATATTGTGCGTCTTTTTACTTTTACTGAACCACAACTTTGAACTTGATATGAGCACACGCATAAATCTGTCGAAGCAGTCAAATCGACTCTCATTTTAAATTGACATGATACCTGTCATTAAACTTATTTTTATTTATTTACTTGACTTATACGACATTACACAGCAGGTGCCCATCACCCACTTTCCTCTCACCCACCATAAAACTCCACCGTGACATTTACCCCCTACAACAAAAACCCATTCAAAACAATATGGTTCAAAGTTCAAAATTCAACGGCACCAAAGAGCGAACATGACGTAAACAAAACCATATCTTACTTTTAATTAGTTTAGGTGTTTACTGCTGTAGATTTAATTTTTAATATTATAGGTAATGTCGGGCTTTGAGTTCAGTTTGGCCGTGTGAGTCGTGATTTGAGTATTAGCTTGCCCTGATTTCCTTTCAAAGTCAATGTTGCATATGATGAGATTACCGATAAAGTCATATTTATTCCGAGTGTTAGTACCATACTGATATATGAATAGCGTAATTTTTATCATTACCAATGAAAAACAATTATTTAAAAGGACTATTTGGCACAAAAGCTAATGACAATAACGACAGTATTGTGAATTTTGTAAACGGGTAACTGTTACAAAAAACGCTAACACGATTATATAAATATTGAATAAATAAGCTAGCTGTTGTAAGAAATAAAACTTAACCGGAAAACTCCTTTAACGCCCCAATGATCATAACACAATACAATATAAAATGTACAAAAGTATTCATAAAATCTTAGTTTTAGTGGTATTACATACTAATTACTGTGTTTATTCCGTGACATAACATGTAGCACAAGCAAGGCGACCAATGTGGTGCAGCAAACACACGGAGTCGAGTTAACTGCCCTGGCTCATACGTTTACTGTATTATTTCATTGTACATTCTCATCTATATTAATATTTTTGCCCGTAAAGCATCATCCTGATATACGCTACATTATGTCATGTATATAGTATATACACAGTTACCATGTTAACCACCGCTATTGGTATAATTCATTCTGGTGAAAGCAAACTAATTACAGGATTCTTAAATGAGCCTCAACGATAGAAATTTACAGTTATTAAAAGCAGGTTTCTCATCGTTGTAAATTTAATAATACTTACGAAACACAACGTATGATGCACCCTCCTTCCACAGAATAGCCACGTGGATTAGAGCTTCACTTCCCTCTAGGACTCTGGGTTCTGTAACACATCTCTTTACGAGTATTACACGTTGGCAGCCCGTACACAGTTGATATAACAACGTTGGTGTACATGAATGGTGTATGCTGCTTGGGATGGTAACTCGTGCTACCGAAAAAAATACATTGACGTTTCAACTTCATCAGAACATTTTTACTTCAATATTCCCCTGACAGACATCGTTTTTCTTACTGGGAATGTCTTGATTTTCCTTCCCTTTCTTGGCGTTGCCATCATCAGAGAGAAAACAGTAGAATACATTAAAGATATGATGTAAAAAGTACCCAGTTTTAGTTTTTAAAGTAACGGTATTACGATTGTACTATTTGTTTAATATGGACTCTTTCTTCACATATTACCGTGACTTTTTTAAATTATGGCTCCTGCCAATCGCCGTGTTTATTTTATGTTGTTTAATTAGACCACTACACTACCTGTTAAAAGAAAAATGTGAGCAAATAAGAAAGCGACGGGCACTTCAACGTCAAGCCCAATCTGAGGAACGCCCGCCGGAAAATCGCATTGTTACTTCGGTATAATTTTTATTTAGTTTTTGCCAACGCAATTTAAAATCAATTTTGACAGTTTTCCCTCCAATGGAAAGTTAACTAAACAAAGTGAACGTTTACTGCGTTTGAAGTAAAGTGTAAGCACAAGTACTCAAAAAAAATTTTAAAAAATGCTCAAACTGATCCTAAACGAGATCCCTGTTAGGCGACAAATGCTACAGTAACCATGGAGTGCCCACACAAAGACGAAGAAGGAGGGTTGAGAGCGGAGTCAAGCAGAGTATACTAACTGCCTGCTTTTTGATACAAACAGAAAAAGGGAAATGGTGAGGATTGCAGATCCTGTATGGAGGTTCATGTAGCAGCTAGGGTAAGTATTATCAATATTCAAATGATACAACACACTGATACTTTTATCTCTATCTTTCTGTCAATAGTTGCACATCACAAGAAATCTTGCACACTCTTGAAGGAAATGCATTAAGAAAATGTGTAATGTATATAAAAGAAAAATTTGTATTTTTATGTAGACAAGAGCATGTCTATTACTGCTGTAGTAAATACACCGATGCAACTACCTGTATGGTGTAGTCAAATCATACGTAGTTTTAGATGCGTTGTTCTGCCTTCCCAGGAAAAAAAATGATTGAAATTTGAAGGTAGCTAATTTGCCTGGAGTTCTTATTTTTAAAAAGTTTGCCAAACGGCAGCATTTTTGGTAAACTATCACAACCCCGTCGTTATTGTAACCTTGCCTATTATTATGAAATAATAGGGATCTTATCGTTAGTGCTCTTTTGTCTTTATGGGACTAACTGAAGTTTTTACGATTTCAGTTTGTTTCACAGCGTCCCAGACCAGTACAGTTTTTCATGCTCATTTTCTGGAGCAGTACAAGTTTGTTCAAGTTAAGTGGGCTAGTCTCAACTCCACTAAAAGTATAAACAAATTTTAATTCCCATTTTGAGAAAGGTATACATTTTATGAGGACATGAGGTTTTTTTTCTCGTGTTAGTCCATGTTTCATTTTTTAGTCGGGAGTTTTACACTTAACTTGCGGAAAGAGTTCATCCAGCAGCACCCACCTCGAGCCTGGACAAATCTGATGGATTTTCACCAGGCTGCATCCGACTCAACCCTCTTGTCGATTCTACCCTACCATCCACTTATGGAGTAATTAAATTGCGG